>LAXH01000051.1:69869-93938 GCA_001006505.1 Tilletia horrida
GGGTGCGCGACGCGCGCATGAAGCTGGACCAACAAGTTTTCAGATGGCAAAGAAGGGATTTGTGCCTGTAGGCTGAGGTCCGACACCGTTGGCACCCGTCTGTTGCGCCCTGACCCGCCCCTGGGAGTGACCGAACCGCTGTTCGCCGACATTTCCAAACGTGTCGACACCGTCGCCCGACGCGAGCATGCGGTTGAGTTCAGCAAAGCGGTCGTCATTGTTGACCTTGACTCTTGGTGGCTGCTGTTGAGTCTGCTGGACGGGCTGTGGTGGTGGAGGTTGAGGCTGGGGTTGAGGGGCGGGGGACGGGTTCTCATCCACACTGAAGAGGTTGCCGACGGGAACATTGTGGGGCTGCTGTTGCTGGGTAGACGGCCCACTTCCGCCAAAGGCGAAAGGATTGTTGGACCCGAAAGCTGTAGGCTGGGGTTGGATGGGCTGTTGGGTCATCATTTGCTGGTACTGCTGGGCTGCAGCTTGCATCTCGAGCTGGCGCTGGTATTCGGCTTGCTGCTGCATGTACTGCTGTTGCATCATCTGCTGCTGCTGCATTTGTTGCTGGAGAAGGATTTGGTCGTCAGCAAGCATGCTCCTCGGAATCCCACCAGAATCACGAAGCGCGTCACAGATGATACTCACAGCAAGGAAAGGATTGTACCCGGTTTGTTGGGCTTGCAGGTAAGGATTGAAGCTTGTGTATTGTGGCTGAACATTGCCCAGAGGGTTACCAAAGAAGTCGACTTGCTGGTTGTTGTAGACATTGTTACCGTCCAGGTTGGTGGAGTCGTCAAAGAGCGCGGTTTGATTGGCCATCTCGAGCTCTCTAATCCGCTTCTCCTCCTCAGCTTTAGACAATGCCAGGGCTTTCTGAAGCTCCTCCTCACTGCAATCGAAGTCAGAAGAATTTATCAGTGACCTGAGCACATTTGGAAAGGGACGAGCATCGTATGCACGTACTCTTTGGTCTCCGCGCGGATGCGCTCCTCCTGCTCCCTGGCCATGCGCTTGCTCTCCTCGATGGCGCGCTTCAGTTCTTCGTCCTCCTTGTTGTTCCTACGTGGCTGTTGCTGTTGCTGGCGGCGGCGGCGTTCCCGTTCTTCATCGTCGTTCTGGCCCGATCCGCCTCCCATGCGGTCGCGCATGTTGGCACGCGATCTGCGCTCCTCGCGAAGCCGACCTTCGTCCTGGAGGAGATTGGTGATGTCCTTGGCTTTCTGACGGACATTGGCGCCTTGGTCCTTGCCGTAGTCGTCGATGTGTTGGAACTCCTTGAGCGTCTTGACAAGGTAGAGGTTGTCTCGGAAGTAAATGATGACATTCTCCGAGCCGGCATGGATGAGATAATCGAGCACGGTGAGCGCCTTGAAGACGTGTCTCCAGTTCTTGCCCTTGTCGTTGAGACGTTTGTCGAGAAGCTCCATCATCTCGATGAAGTCATTTCTGCAGAAGATGGTGGAGAGTTTGGGCTTAGGGGGAGCATTTTGGAGAGAAAGAGGAGAGAAGGAGGAATGAGAAGCGATACCCACTGGTTGTACGATAGCTGTGCGAGCTCGTTCATCTGTGCGCCTGAGGGACCCCAGGGGTCGTTGGAGGTTGCATCTCTGACCTTGATCTGGACATCCGAGTAGCCCTTGATGTAATTCTGAGATGTGATGGGAGAGTCAAGGAAAGAGAGAGGGGAGCAGGTGTCAGAGGCAGAGAGTGGCCAGTTGACCCGAGCGGGCCGGGCGAGTACTGGAGAGGAGGTCGATCACTCACCTTGCCGACGCGGACCACGCTCTTTGTGGTGTTCTGGAGGGTGCTCATCCTCTGATCTGATCTGATCTTTTTCTCGCTGTGGTTCTTTGAGGGAAGTTGATGGCGAAGGAGAGTAGTGACCGCCTGGGTTGGAGGGATGGTGGATTGTCCGATGCGGCGGTGCACCTTGCGTGCCCTGGCTGTGAACTTGAAGCCACGCGACGGGGAAGTGCGATGATGATGCACCTTGGGAAAGCCACGTGCCAGCAACAGCCCCTGCTGCTGCCCCCTTCCCCATCTTTCGCCCCGCCCCCGGGGCCCCATCCTCAAGTGAGTCTCCCCCCTCCCTCTCAAGCTCATCATGGCGGTGCAAGACGTTCAGGTTGACAGCAGATCATCATCCTGGCCACATCCATCCATTTCCCACACGGCACCAGGCACAAAAAATGGCAGAGGTCGCTCCCAAGGGCAACGCATCCGCCGCCGTCAAGGGCTCGCCCAATGACTTCCTCAAAGGTGAGACAACCCCCAAACCTCCCCAACATCGCTGTTTCCTGCAAATCTGATCCATCTTCCTTTTTTCTGTGCCTTCTCCCACCAGCCATCATCGGCAAGCCCGTCGCTGTCCGTCTCAACTCTGGCGTAGACTACAGAGGTACGTAACGCATCGCATGGCTCATCGAGAGTCACGCGCGTTGCCACCAATTCAGACGATCCAGAGACTCAGGTCTTTCTTCTTCACTTTCCCCTGTAGGAATTCTGTCCTGCCTCGACGGATACATGAACATCGCTCTCGAGGACACCAGAGAATTCTACAAGGGGGTCGAGCGCAACTCTTTCGGGGACGCCTTCATCCGCGGCAACAATGGTACGTCGTGAAGCCCAATCTCCCATCTTGATTTTTCATTTTTGATCTGCGCGCTCTGTCGCTGACTCTGCTGTTTCCTTTGTGTCTGCTCAATGTTCTGCGATATCCTGTCCACCCCATGCTTCTGTATTTACCCCTCTTCTCTTCCCTCTCCCTTCCACACCCGTCGTTTGTGCCCCGCAACAGTCTTGTACATCACAGCTTTACCGCAATGAGACACTTTGCGGCATCACCTCTATTGTATTTTGCCAAGGCTGAAGCGATAAATGCTGTAACTTTGCATTGAAGTTCCTCGCCATTTCTATGAAGTTGGCAAACTATAAAAGTGTGTACTGCTTCGAGAGGGAGGATGGAAGGGTATACAGGATGCCATCAGAGTCTCAACGACGACGAGAAGAGCGCTCTCGGTCCCGATCTCCCTGCTGGTGCGGGTATCGATCGCCCTCTCCTCCACTTCCCCGCCTTCCTCCCGCGCTCCCACCAGCCCGTCTTCTCCTCTCCTCCTCCATAATTTGGGCCTGCTGCTGTTGTTGCCCTTGCCATCCATGTCCAGTCGCAGGCGAGATCGAGGCAGTAGGCGTCAGCATCGCCGCTGGCGCCGGACCCCGCGGAGACACGGTCCCACTCATCGTGCCCGTGTTGGTCCCCACCGTCGTCATGCTGGACGCCACGCTCGCTTGGGAATGCGAGTGTGAATGCGAGTGATGCGATGAATGGTGATGGTGGTGCGACGACGACGATGAGGGTGGCGGGGGAGCATATGAGTGTCCATGCTGAGCGCCGTGGTGCGAGGGCGGGGAGTGTTGTTGGTGCTGCTGCTGGTAATAGTACCCCTGCGACTGCTGAGCCTGAGCCGAAGAGGGCGGACCCTGCTGTCCAAACCCACTGCCGACCCCTGCAGACTCTCTTGATGCCAGTCGCTCTCTTTCCCTCTCTCGGTTTGGCGAACTCTGAGAGGGAAGTAGCGGCGGTGGCTTCATGTCGGTCCGAATGCTGGACATGCCTCCAGAGGAGCTCGAAGGCCGAGAAGAGCCCATCGCATATGGCGGGATCATCGATCCACCACCGCTCCCGCTCGCTCCCGGTCCATGCCTTCCCGTCGACGTAGAGAATCCACCCGGCCCAGAACCAAAGTAGCCTCCCTGCGTAGACGGGCGGCCCGCTTCGGGCGAGGACGGTGGATAATAGCTGTGTGCAGAGCCAGGAGCCGACATCGATCCGGGTCCTTCCATCCCTGACATGCCGTACGTAGGCGTCTGAGTACCGCTTTGTGAAGCACCCGGAGGTCGACTGATCGAAGGTAGACCGCCGCCCCTGGGCATTCCACCCTGGTTGCCTCCACCACCAGGCGTCGCAACCCCACTGTTACCGCCACCACCTTGAGTCAGGCTGCGGATGGGAGGCAAGGTAGGCCGACGATTGGCATCGCCTCCGGCACCACCACCACTCATCGCTGCCGGTCCAGACGGGGCCCTGACTCGGTCTCCATAAACGGAACCGACTGCCCCACCGCCGCCGCCCATGTACATCGGCAGAAGAGTAGCAGCGGCCGAATTTGACCGATCACGGTTGCTGCCGGTAGTCATATGCGACGACCGAACCCCGCCTGTCGATCCTGAAAAGGCAGGAGGTCCACCGCCCGCTAGCGCAGCTGGAGAGGGCATGTTGTGATGGCCTTGCCCAGGTCCAGTCCCGCCTGCGCCGGACTCGGCGAGGCGAGGGTCGAGGTATGGTGAGGAGGGCATCGTCCGTCCGCCGGAGGGAGGACCTCCGCCTTGAGGGTATGGTGAGTGATAGTATCCAGAAGTGCCCTGTGGAGGAGGATGAGAGCCGGAAGAAGGACGAGCTTGAGGTCCGCCGCTGCCGACAGGAGGCGATGAGTAGTACCCCGCTTGATTATGTGCGGCCGGGTGTGTTCTTGACGAAGGCGGGGAATGAACCTCTCTTTGATAGGGGCCCTGTCCTTGGTGTTGCTGATGAGGATGGTGCGATCCAGGAGGTGGTCCGCTGCCTTGCGGCGGCGGAGCATGGTACTGTTGGTACTGCTGCTGCTGCTGGTGATGGGGTGACTCGATCTCGGGACCTTTGCCCTTCCACTGCTGCGCATGCTGGTAATGCTGTTGTTGGTGCGGCACCTGACCAGACGCTGGCGAACGTCCCCAGCTTTCCTGTTGCTCTGGTCCGACGGGGGTAGAAGGATGGCTGTATGCGTGCTGATATTGCTGTGGATGGTGGTGATCCGGGTGCGGATGTTGGTAGTGTCCAGGCTGGTGATCACCGCCTCGGTGAACGTCCTGTCCGTGCCCAGAGGGACCTCTGTACTGTGCTGAACTCGGACCAGCTGGGGCTGGATATTGGGTCTGAGATGTCGAGTGGGCTCCAGTCGTCTGTTGACTGTCACTTCGCATCCGCTTCGTTTGCCGGGACGAGGACTCCGTCTCATCCTGACCATCGTCATCGGAGTCGTAGTTCTGGCCGGCATTCGCCCGTCGCTTGCTGCGAGGATTCTTGCGGACTCGTAGCTTCAGTCCCTGGCTAGCAAAGGAGCGAGCAAGCTGCGTTGATTCTGTAAAGGCAAAGAAAATTTGGACCAAAGTCAGCACGGAGTTGGACTGAGAGAATCTGATCAAGCTTGCTCACCATTCATGCCTGGGAAGCCCTTTGCGGAGTGGACCTGGAAGGGATGCGTGTAGATCGACTTGCAGTGATGGACCTCGTTACCGATCGTTTCAAAAAGACTGAGCTTGAGCCGATATCTTCCCTCTGCCCGAATGCTCAGATCCGGAAAGACGAAGAAGCCTTGATCAGAGTTGTCGGTGACGTCCTTGAGATGGTACAGACAGGAGACGCATGAGCCCGTGGTCGAGCGGGTTCTGCCGTCAGACATGACGAGCAGCTCGGCGTCGGTCTCTGCATCGGCGAGCATGGCATACATGAAGTAGTATGGGTTCTCGAGGTACCAAGCCTTGTCCTCCCAGCCGGGACCCCAGGCCGTTGTGACGGGGACCCCCGAGCGGATGTCGTGTGTTGCAAGCGGCATGGCATTGTTGCGCCGGGGTATGGCCAGACCCGCGGGCAGGTTGGCAGCTGCAACGGTAGCATGAGGAGGGACGCCGGTTGTGCCGCCTGGACGGGGCATGTCGTGGGTGATGACTTTAAGCTGGATTATCGGGGCGGGGTCGACTGGCCGTCGATCAGCTGGGTGGGCATGACAAAGGGAAAGGAGTGGAACAAAGGATTTCACAAGGTTTGGGGAAGAGGAAGGTTTTGGCAGAAGGAGTTAGCCTTCTTCTGGTCTGGCTTTGTGCGCCTTGCGTCGGCTTCAGGGAAGACCGGCAGCACGGCGCAGCTCACCTTTTTCACCGCTTCCGCACATTCGGGATTGTTTTGGCTGCTCGCGAATGGTGAGCTGGTACTCGCTGTGGAATGAGACAGAGAGCAGCCATTGGAAACTGTCAGTACATGCGGCTTCCCTGGTAGCTCATGAGGATTGTCTGACCGAGACGACTTACATGCGGTCTCGTCCTTCAAGAACTTGGGGCACGGGAACAAAGTGATATTGGACGCTGGCATCGGATGTAGGGTGAGTGTGGGATGGGCCAGGCTCGGAAGAAGCAGCTGCTGCCTGTGCTGCTGCGCCCTGATTTCGACCAGAGCTGCTGCCCTGTTGACCTGAATTCATCTTGAGAAAGGCTGCCGAATCCGATTGGAGAGGCAGAAGAGGAAGGGCAGTGACGAAGGTGTCGATGGATGGAAATTAAGAAGGGACTGGTGGAAGCGCAGATCAGGGCAGAGGTGATGATGCTTCGAGACCGTTGTTCAGGCGCAGCTATAGGGCTGGTCTGCGAGGTTGGAGAGCAGGCGGTATCTAATCCGGGCGGATATGAGAACACCGGGCTGTCAACACAAGGCAAGATGAGAAGAACCCCACAAAGCTGTCTGTATTCAGCAATCGGGACGCATGTTCCTGGGAAACGAGGACAGAACAACGGGGAAGATGAAGGCAGGACGAGGCTGATTTCCCTCCTGCTCCATTGAAAAGAAGAAAGGGCTTCACTCACAAGGATCAGCGAGCTCCAGATGAGACGCCGGAGAGAATGCTTACACTCCGTATGCGAAGGCTCGAGGAGATGAGGTTCTGTGCGGTCCAGAGCCGGGAGATCTTGGGGCCCAGTGGAACTGATGAATTGTGTCTCTCCCTGGTGCTGGTTTCCGAGTGAGTCCAGCTGTTGGAACGACGGCACTTCTAATCTGAGGATGCGCTGGGCGGTCCAGAGCTGAAGAGGGCGGAGTGAGCGTCGTCAAGGAGGAGCTGAGGTTGGCCAGGACGTGGATGTGAGAGTCAACAAGAGGCGACCGAGAAAACAGATGGACCTGGAGATGAGAGAGGGGGGTTAAGAGGGAGGGGGAAATGTTAAAGGAGGGGGAGATCGTTCTTTGTTAATTATTGGGCTTGGACAGGTTAAAAGAAAGGAACATGACAACAGAAGGATCATGCTAATAATCAGAGTTAGATTGACATTATTATTGCACGCGAATGAATGCCGCGGTCTGCTAAATATTTAGAGCGCCACATCCATCTGGTAAAAGCTTGCCCAATTCCACCAGAACCAGCATGTTCAAATTACAGCAGCACCATTATTACCGAACGATGGTAAAGGCAGCCGACACGTGAATACAGGCATGGGTTAGAAAGAAGCCCCAGAACTTCCCTGCGGTTGACGCCAGGCTTCTGGTAACTGATCGCTCAAGGTGTTATCCTCGTTGTTTACCTAACAAACTTTTGATCTGAATCTTGAACTGCTTTCAGCCTGCATGCTGCATTCCTTCCTTGCATGTGAGTCCCGTTTAAGAAAAACCATGGATATTCCTTTGGAGGAGCGTCAAGTCTGGCTCCCAGAAGCAATCTATTCTCACGCTTTGTCGCGTTAAGGTTCCCTTCTTCCGGGTTTGCATATGCCTGGTTTATCCCAAGTTCTGGTCTCACTCTCTGCTCTGCGATGATGGCGGGAGAACTTACAAAGAGCGAGTGTCGCGTGGGACTGATGCCTTGCGATGACAGAGAGTCAACAAGGTTGCTCACAACTCACAAAAGAACCAGGGCGGTGCCGTCCCACTCTTGTGGTAACAGCCAAAGATCGGGATCCACTGGGTCAATCAGGACTCTTCGATACCCGGGGACATGGATGTCTGGATGAACATCCATCATTATTGAGGACAGACGCCCGCCTGCCCAAGAAAGGAGAACACCACTTGTCATGTCTGTGCAGAAATCAGCGAGGCGGTTGTGAGGTGCAGTACATAGTTCTCTAATGTGTATTACATTGTGCCTTCGGTGTTACGCGACACGAGCACGTCAGGCGGTCAAGTCTAATCAAGCCCTGCCGCCCATCCCTTTGTACCGCGAAGATGGACGTAATGGAGAATTTGCCATGCCTTATGTGTCAAGACAGGTTCCAGCAGGATAGTGACTCTCATCTCATGATGGAACCTTGAGTGTGTCTGGACGTCCACTGGTTGGAGAACTCTTTTGTCTTGCTCCAGGAGCTCGCTGAAACCTGGTCCAAGTTGTGTCTCAAGAAGCATCGTCTGACGATGTGCATGGGTTCGGGCACTGGCTGCTTATTAGCGACGGAGGGAGTAGATAGATAGCCACTGCGACGGCGTCGTCTCCACATGTGTCACCTAGTCTTTCTTGTCGGAACCGAGCATGCTCGCACCGGATCCTCCTCGTCCCGGCGCTGTCATGGAGCGACCTCACTTGAACACACACCATTCGGAGATTCGGGTCCGACGGCACAGCAGTGTGGGACAAAGCACCTCTTTTCACACAAGTACTAGTGCGGTGTTTGATAGGCTCTACAGAGCACTCACATAGACTGCAGGCAGGCTATATCATGTTCGCCAAACTTGACAAAGGGAAACCAGGACATGGGTTGATCTGCAGTGCAAGCGCGATGCCCAACAACATGGTCATTTATCAGCGAGCGAAAGAAAGGAAATACGCATGCAGTGGACAAAAAGAACGCCCAGCTGCATCGTGCTGTGCGGCGGCCTTCCCGTTTTCCGATCTTGGGCGACACACACATGGATTCCCGCACAATGGTAAAGCTGTCCAATCCTTTGTGCCGCCTCCTCAGCGCACCCAGCAGACTGCGTCGCTCATCGAACGCCATGCTGCATGACTTTAAACGTCGTTAGATATCGTGATTGAGGCTCCGCAACAGAAAGGGAAAGGAGAACAGCCCAACGCCTGCGGCGATTGATCTCGCTCAGCGCTTGCATTCACGGGCACGCGCGAGCGGCGAGCCTCCTCTGCGGAAGGGCGAGAACAGAGGCAGGCTGCCTGCGAGAGCATCTGGCCACACAGGGCTGTTATCTCGCATCCCATCTCGCAGTTGGTGCTGCTCATCAGCGCAGTGAAAATAATGGTCCGTAATGCCTCCGTCTGCACGATGCCTCCTCCACTCGCGAAGTTCTCGCCTACTGAGCAGCCTGTGCTCACTCAAGGGAAAGCGTCACAGAGCGAGGGTGACCTGCATCGTCGCGGTATAACAGCATACATACGCGAGTCGCACGATGTCCTAGCGCAGTGCGTATGAGTCTGGAAAAATTCAGGTCGTGATGTTGGGAGGTCGGGGAGTGAGGGCAGGTGGATGTTGTCTTTGTGGGATTTTACTTTTCAATTTTGTCCTCGTAACATTATTGCTCAGCCTGAGCCTCTTGAAAGAAAGTGGCTGTTCAGCCACCACAACGCATTCGGGTTTCAGAAGTTGGAACTTTCCTGGTCTAGCTTTTGAGATTTAGCGTGCTGCTCTTTAACGCACATTAATCACGGTAAAAGAATGCATTCACCTCGAGTCCCCGCCAAGGCCGGGCATCCTTTGGTGAACAAAGTCTGGCAGGAGCGCCAGGCGCCAGGCTGAGAGCCGCGAAGTTCTGCGATGGAGTGCCGATTTACTAGGCTCTGAGACGGGAATGGCTCCAAAGTAGATCGACATGCAGGTCCAATTCCGTTGGCTCTGCAGACCCAGTCTTTTGAGCAAATCCGAGGCAGTGGGAACTGGGAAACGATCAAATATTTGGTCGCTCATCAACATCTCGCCGCACATACCAAAGGAACCTCCCTTTCTCCTTGGAATACCTTTGAGTCATCTATTGGCCGTCCAGTGCATCCGTAGAGCCTCCAATCCCCTCCCGCAATGGTGCTGGCTCACCACCCGGTCCGTGTCAACTAAAGACTGAGAGAGACGAGGGCATGGAGAGAGAGGGTAGAGAATTAAGGTTCTATCTGAGAAAGTTTGCTTTCTAGACCCGGCGAGGAAGCCGATGGGAGGTGAATGCTGATGGGTCGACCTCCAGCTTCGGAGAGGACATGCTCACACTGGGAGGACATCGCAGCGGGATTGCAGTCGGGTTGAGCTAGTCACTCCTTGTATAATCATACTTTTCCGCAAAAGGCGGAAGGCCCGTCGAGCTCACCGCGGAAGGCACAATGAAGTTGGCAGTGATGTGCAGAGGATTTAGCCGAAGAAAAGGTGTTTCGCTGAATTTCTTTTTGATTCGAAAAACGCGCGTCGGACGCGACGCGTGATCAAAGTCGCGAGACGCGTCTCACCGTGTTGGCCTGCAAGCAATGACCAACACTTTCATCGCTGCCTACACACGACCACACATCATCGAGTTGAGACACAGGTCCAACATCACACACACACACACACACACGGAACCGGCACAAGCTCTCTCTTCCTTGTCGGTCGTGATGCCCGGTCCTCGAACCTTCGGACTCACATCGTCCGGTGGGCGAGGTCGCGGAAGCGGCAGCAGCAGAGGTACCTTTCGAAGGCGCGGCGGGCATACAGGCGCGTCTTCGTATCAAGCGGGCTCCAGCGCGCGTGATGGACAGACTCGGGATGCGGTACGCGCAGCAGGAACCTCTATCGCCCGCGCCGAGGACGGCTCCACGCTGGAAGACCGCTTCCAGGAGGTCCACACGCGGGACACAATCGATGTCAGCCTCGGGTTTGAACGTCTGGAGCATGGAGCCACACAAGAGGCCTGGCTGGTCAATATGCACCCGACACTACTTCGAGACGAAGACGGCGGACACCCGACAGGCAAGAGCGCGGTCGACTTCTATTTCATCGACGACATTGGGCACTCCTTCAAAGCGACGCTGCCCTTTCAGCCTTACTTTCTCATCGGCTGCCGACCAGGGACGGAGACCTTCGTGGAGGAATGGCTCAGGAGGAAGTACGGTGCCGATGCCTCCAATGTGCTTGCATCGGTAGAGCGCGTTCGCAAGACTGATCTCGACATGCCGAAGCATTTGCTCGGCTACATGCAGACATATCTGCGCCTCAACTTCCACAATGTGCATGATCTTCTTGCGGTGCGGAGAGAGCTGTTGCCTCTCGCGCAGGAGAGCGGTAAGCGCCTAGATGCGGTGGACACGTATGCGGACGTCCTTTCCGCGGCAAACACTGCAAATGGTGCTGCTCTCGACATCGGTGTCGACGACGATGAATACATCTTTGGCTCCTCATCGAGGATGGAGGGCGCTGCAGAGAGTTCCAAGGTTGCAGCGCGAGACCGCGCCAAGAAGCTCGGAGCTGATCCTGAAAAGTGTATCATTGACATTCGCGAGTATGATGTGCCGTATTATCTCCGGGTCGCGATCGACATGAGTGAGTGCATAGCTGGTCCCAAGTCCTATGCAATATCTGCTGACACAACATTTCGACAGACATTCGAGTCGGTCTCTGGTACAGGGTCGAGCTACCATCGGCTACGAATGGACTACCACATCCCACGATCACGTTGGTGCCAGATCGTGTCAAGCGTGCAGAACCAGTGGTTCTGGCCTTCGATATCGAGACCACCAAGGCACCTCTCAAATTCCCCGACGCAGAGCAAGATATCATCATGATGATTTCTTACATGATTGATGGGCAAGGATTCCTCATCGTCAATAGAGAGATCGTGAGCGAGGACATTGACGACTTCGAATACAACCCCAAGGACGAGTACGAGGGTCCATTCACAGTCTTCAATGAAGCTGATGAAGTGAGTATAACTCCCGGCTACATTCAGTCGCTCGTACTGACATGTGTTTTACCCACAGCCCTCTCTAATCAGGAGGTTCTTCTCCCACATCGCTGATGCGAAACCGACTGTCGTGGCCACCTATAACGGTGATTCCTTCGACTTTCCTTTCGTCGAAGCACGCGCTCAGCTACATGGAATCAGCATGTTGAAGGAGATTGGATTCAGCAAGGACAACGAGGGGGAGTACAAGAGTACTCAAGCGGCACACATGGACTGCTTCAGGTAAGTCCAGAATGCCATTATGTTCCGTCCACAAGCGCTTTGCTGAAGAGCTTTGGCCCTCTCTCTTTACAGATGGGTAAAGCGAGATTCGTACCTGCCACAGGGAAGTCAAGGTCTCAAAGCAGTCACGGTGGCCAAACTTGGCTACGATCCTATGGAATTGGATCCGGAGCTGATGACGCCGTGAGTTGGCACGCAGATCTGACTCCCGGTATTCTTACTGACCTACCCTCTGCGAGCAGATACGCGATCGAGCAACCACAAATTCTGGCTCAGTACTCGGTTTCGGACGCCGTTGCAACTTATTATCTCTACATGAAATACGTGCATCCTTTCATCTTCTCTCTTTGCAACATCATTCCTCTGAATCCCGACGAAGTACTTCGCAAAGGTTCTGGTACCTTGTGCGAGACACTCTTGATGGTGCGTCAACGCGGCAGCTGGGAAAACTCTCTCACAGAGGCTGACCTGTTCTTACTGCTAATTAGGTGCAAGCTTATCAAGCCGGCATCGTGATGCCCAATCGACACGTAGACCCTGTCGGCAATACATACGAAGGCCACCTCCTGGAGTCCGAAACTTATGTCGGCGGACACGTAGAAGCTCTCGAGGCAGGTGTCTTCCGCAGCGACATTCCCACACACTTCAAGATCGAACCCTCCGCTATACAGCAGGTGAGTCGAATTGTTAGGTTGGCACTTCGGCCTCATGGCTTGACTGACCCTGTCCTGTTTCTGGCAGCTGATCGACGATCTAGATTCCGCGTTGAAGTTCAGTATCACTGAAGAAGGTCACCTGGCGCTGGACGACGTTATGAACTATGAGGACGTCAAAATGCAGATTCAGTCAGCGCTGGAAGAGCTCCGAGACAATCCCCTGCGCCAGGACAACCCACTCATCTACCACTTGGATGTGGCGGCCATGTATCCCAACATCATGCTTTCGAATCGACTGCAACCCGACTCGGTGGTGACAGAAGCCACCTGTGCAACGTGCGACTATAACCGGCCTGGCATGACGTGCGACCGCCGGATGGACTGGGCCTGGCGTGGCGAATATTTCCCTGCCAAGCGTGACGAACTCAACATGATCAAGCATGCTCTGATCTCAGAAACCTTCCCACCTCGCCGTCCTGATCTGCCGCGGCGGAGTTTCCACGATCTCAGCCAGGCCGAGCAGACTGCCCTCATCCACAAGCGGGTTGGCGACTATAGTCGCAAGGTGTACAAGAAGACCCACGAAACCAAGACGGTCATCCGGGAGGCCATCATTTGCCAGCGGGAGAACCCGTTCTACATCGACACAGTACGCGACTTCAGAGACCGCAGATACGAGTACAAGGGCTTGCACAAGACCTGGAAGAAGAACCTCGAGACCGCGGCAGGTCCCGAAGGATCATTGGCGGACGTAATGGAGGCGAAGAAGATGATTGTCCTCTACGACTCTCTACAGCTCGCCCACAAATGTATTCTCAACAGTTTCTACGGGTATGTCATGCGGAAGGGTGCTCGTTGGTACTCGATGGAGATGGCAGGCATAACCTGCCTGACAGGCGCGACCATTATCCAGATGGCCAAGGATCTCGTCGACAAGATTGGACGACCTCTCGAGCTCGATACGGACGGTATCTGGTGCATGTTGCCAGGAGCGTTCCCAGAGGACTTCAAGTTCGAGACCAAGAACGGCAAGAAGTTTGGAATCTCATACCCTTGCACGATGCTCAATCATCTTGTACACGAGCGGTTCACGAACCATCAATACCACGATTTGGTCAACAAGGAGACGGGCGAATACAAGGTTCACAGCGAGAACTCCATCTTCTTCGAGCTCGACGGTCCATATCGAGCAATGATCTTGCCTTCGAGTAAGGAAGAAGACAAGCTGCTCAAGAAGCGGTATGCGGTCTTCAATCCGGACGGGTCTCTGGCCGAATTGAAGGGATTCGAGGTCAAGCGTAGAGGAGAACTGCAGCTCATCAAGGACTTCCAGAAGCAGATCTTCGAAAAGTTCCTCTTAGGCACAACCTTAGTCGAATGCTACGCAGCAGTTGCCAAGGTTGCCGATCAGTGGTTGGACGTTCTGTACTCCAAGGGATCGACTCTGCATGACTCGGAGCTCATCGACCTCATCGCTGAAAACAAGAGCATGAGCAAGACCCTTCAGGAATACGGCTCTCAAAAGTCCACCGCCATCACTACGGCCAGACGTCTCGCAGAGGTCCTCGGAGAACAGATGGTAAAGGACAAGGGACTTGCGTGTAAGTTCATAATCTCAGCCAAGCCGCATGGTGCGCCAGTGACGGAGCGAGCGGTCCCCGTGGCTTTGTTCTCGGCTGAGGACAGTGTCAAGCAGCACTACTTGCGCCGCTTCCTCAAGGACAACAGTCTTACGGACTTCGATCTGCGAAGCATTCTGGATTGGAATTACTACATTGAGCGGTTCGCAGGTGTGATCCAAAAGCTCATCACAATTCCAGCGGCCATGCAGAAGGTGCCAAATCCTGTGCCGCGCGTGCGGCATCCGGACTGGCTCTTCAAGAGAATCACCCAGAAGGAAGACAAGTTCAAGCAACGCAGCATTACCGAACTCTTCGCGCAGCAGCGGGTCAAGCAGCAAGAGGATGGTTACGTCGGTGAGACTCCGGAGGAGGCGGAGGCGCGCCGTGTGGCAGAGCGCACAGCTCGTCAGGAGAAGAAGCGCGCGGAGGCGGAAGTGAAACGGCTTGCGGAAGAGGCAGAGCTCAACAAGCCGGCGCCACCCATCCGAGAGTACTCGAAGTGGGTTGCGGTGGTGAAGAAGCGATGGAAAAAGCGCATTGAAGATCGCCAGGAAGAACTCCGGCGGCTGGGTGGCTCCATGCAGAAGATGGGCAAAGGTCGCATGGCAACGATGATCAACCGGCGGACGGCTAGTATGGCATTGGCTACGTGGGATATTGTACAGATCACGCAAGGCTCACGGCCGGGCGAATACCGCTTCTGGGTGCTCGTCGATGAGCAACTGCAAAGTCTGCGCCTTCTTGTCCCCCGAGAATTCTACGTCAACTTCAAGAGTCGGCCATCTTCGAATGTGTTCAAGTCCAACTACCGAGTCGAGCCTGTGGTCAAGACTTTGCCGCGAGGCGCGCAGTGTCGACACCTCTACCGGATCACGGTCCCAGAAGACGTCTACCTGGAAGAAGAGGTTCACTTTTCGTCAATGATCAACAGTCCCAACGTGCAAGGCGTGTACGAGATGCAAGTTCCTCTCGACGTGCGAGCCCTCGTCAAGCTCGGAGCCACTTGCTCCATCGACCCGGCCAAACCCATCAGGCTCAGTCAAGCCATCGACTCGGGTTTTCCACTCTCATCTCTACTGAACACTTCTATCAGTACGCTCAGCAAGCGGCGGTACCTGAACAAAGGCGCAAATATCCGTTACTTCTACCTCTATCATGCCAACCGCGACAACAGACATCTCTTCGGCTTGTTCGGTCCCGAAGGCGAGGCAAGGATCCATGTCGTCGACGCATCAGAGCTCCGACAGGTGCCGAACCTCGATAACATGTACACTGACCGTGTCATGAACATGCGCGAGAAGGGCAGAATCGTCGACGGCGAAGGTGTGTTCGACTACCATGACAGTCTCGATATCACATTCAAAGTGCATCCGACCTCGGCGCGCGCTTTCAGGGCACTTGCAAAGGACCTGACTGCTCTGCGCACGGTGCGGCAGACGGCAGCGCTTTTGGCTATCTGCACATCGAAACCGCAGTCCTACTACGAACAAAATATCGGCAATGCCGTCCAAGAGTTCCCGATGCTCTCGATCCACGCAGCACGTGCCGAGGATAACTTGCCTGCGCTGAATTGGCAGCTCTACAGCGTACGGCGAATGTTGAACTGCTACTTCCGCACTAGCGTGTGGCTGGCGCGATGGATTGACCTTGCAGAGCACCTGGAGGTTCCGGTTTGCAATCTCGAAAGAGACTTTGCATTGTTCGGAGCGGATCTCAACTTTGCGCGGCGACTGCAAAAGCATGACATGATCCTGTGGTGGAGTCGGACGCCCGCCCCAGATCTTGGCGGCAGAGAAGAAGATTCAAACTCTCAACAGCGATGGGACGGGCAAGAAACGCTCGAAGTCTCGCATCCCGGCTGCTACTCCAACGTGACATTCGAGGTTAGCCTCGGTGATCTCGCATTGAATGCCATCATGCAGTCCGGAGTCGTCAACGAGCTTGAGGGTAGCGGAACTGGATCTATGGCATTCGATGCGGCCTCGCACAATCTGGATGAATACAGCAAAGGCACGGTGAACACATCCGTGTCTCTCGGTGACTCCGTCTTGACCTCGCAACTGTTCATGACGGTCAAAGCCATGGTCAAGACATGGTACGGAGAGAAAGTGCGGGGCAAGACGGCATTTTCGGCCTTGCTTGCCGACAACTTCTGGCGATGGGTCTCGAATGCAGCTTCGGCGCTGTTCGAACCGGCATTGCAGCGCTTCCTCCACGGCCTGATGAGGAAAGTCTTGCTACAAGTGCTCGCCGAGTTCAAGAGACTGGGCACTACCATTGTGTACGCCAGTTTCAACCGCATCTTCCTCCTCACCAACAAGCCCACGGCAGGCAGTGCAGCGGCATATGGGCGATACCTCATGAGCGCGGTCACCTCCAGGGAGCTGTTCAAGCACCTGACCCTCGACATTGTGCACTACTGGGAGTATCTGCTCTGGTTGGACGTTGCCAACTTTGGTGGTGTCATCTCCTCTGACCCGAATCAGCTCGAGCTCAGTGAGCAGTTCGACATTGAGATGAATTGGAACATCCAGATCTTCCTCCCGCCGGCGTTGCAGCCGAAGTTCAGCACCATCATCGGCAACTACATCTATCAGCTTCACGAGAACAAGCGGAAAGCGACTGATCTCTACGATCGGCTGCCTCTTCGAGTCATCCAAGAGCAAGGCGTCAATGTGCCTGCTTCTGGCCTGGGAGAAACCGAGGTCGCCGGAGCAGATGCGGTTGAGCCGGTCAAATCCAAGGAGGAGCAGTTCGCAAGGGACCTGATCAATCACACGATGACGAGGAAGCTGCTGAAGACGGTGCACGAAATCAAACTAGAGTTTGATAGCGCCCGACCGCTCTTCGCCTCGGATGAGCAAGTTCTGGCGGCATGGTCATTCCCGCAACTGCCCGGCTCCCACCTGAAGCTTCGGAACCCGACGCTGGAGTTCATCAAGAATGTATGCGCCGTTCTAAGCCTGGGAGGCGGCGCCCTGGCGAGCGAGGTGCAGATCTGCAAGCGCAACTTGCTCGACCTCATCGGCGTCAAGGAGTTCTCTACCGAGGCCGAATGGCGGAACCCGTGCGAACCTTTCAAGCTCGGTCTCGTGATCTGCGAGTTTTGCAACGATGACCGGTCGATGGATCTCTGTCGAGATGCGGATCTGCTGAGCGGGAAGGCGGACTGGCGGTGTAGCAAGTGCGACTTTCCCTACGACCGGGCCGCGATCGAGTCGCGACTGATCGATGTGCTCAACGGCTATCTGAGCGCTTTTGCTCTCCAAGATTTGCGCTGTCTTCGATGCGGCACCATCCGAGCGGATAACATGGGCGAGCGGTGCTCATGCTCGGGTAGCTGGGGCCTGATTACCACCCGAAGAGAAGCGATCCACAAGATCCGGTCCATGGGCACCATTGCCAGCTGGCATGGATTCGACATTCTGAAAGCTACCGTGGACCAGGTGTTGGAAATGATTTGAGTGGAAAGGGACAAATGCATGTAATCAGCCGATGAGCTCCAGCTCCTTACCACATATTCTGTAGATAAACTGTCCTGCAATGACACTGATGACCCCTGGAATCCTCTCTCAGGCAAGCATTTCTCAGCGCAGCAATGAAAGCAGTGGTAGTACAGCTGTTATGAGTGGTTTACATTCTTGATGGAGTTTGTCCTTGCTCAACCCAGGTCTGATGCATTGTACACAGTTCACGCACAATTCCTTCTTCAATCTCCCGGTCGCCAATGTGCGATCTGGAAGATGTCGCTGATGGCGGCATCTCGGAGAGTCGTAGCCATCGTTCGCTGTAATCTGCCTCGTCCGATCCTGTGGACTTGGTTCCCGATTTCGAGTTCGCCTTGGGCGTCCTTTGTACAAAGACGACTTCCAATTTTCGTCGATTGAGGTCGTTGCCGATGACTACTTGGTGTCCGTACCGTTCTAGGGCGCCTCTGGCCTTGGGAATCAGCAAATCTGGATCTGTCTCGAGCTGTGAGTGAGATGATCCTCTGTAATGTGAGCCACGATAAACTTTTGATAATCACACACTCGCATGCGCGTGACCCACCTTGAAGCTGACGATGAACCCTTCTGGCGCCCAGTCCTGTACCATGGGCTTCAGTACCTTCGGGACTTGATCCATTTCGATCATCAAGGACCCCTTGCCCGATTGAATCTTGTGCTTCGGCTGAGATTGGTGGTAGAAGCGAGCCAATCAGCCTATGGTCTGCTTCACCAGGGCTATTCTCGCCGAATCACTCACCACCTTGGTCGATGGCACAAAGAAATCGCTCACAGCAGCTGCGAGGTAGTACATTCCTTTCCTCCCTAGTGGCTGCATCGCCTGACTCATCTCTCGTAGCATGAACAGGTAGTCGTTGACCGTGACAAATGACAGGCGGAGGAGGGTGCCTGCCCTGTTGGCGCGGTGATACGCTCTGAGCACAGGTCTGAGCTGGGCGCTATGCTCTGTCTGGACACAGATCTTCTCCTCCGATGTCGAGGAGCCGGGTGCGTCCTCGTCTGGATCGGAGAGGAGGTCGAGGAAGGGGTTGGTGGTATGGCTGTAGTGTCGGGTAAAGGGGGAGAGACTGTGTTGGCGGTGCATGAAGATGACGGCGTAGCCTGCTGAGAGAAAGTACTCTGCGGAAGTCGCGCCTCGGGTTCCGGCGGAGAAGTTGTCCAAGAAGCGGACGCTGGGTGGAGAGTTGTGAGAAGAGAAGAGGTGAGCCTTGACTGCTCGTCCAACGCTCGCTGCCTTGACGAACCGGACTCACACATTCTGTTCGAGAGGGACAGTGGTGCCGCCGCTCTGTGAATCACTCGATGGCGCATGTCAGAAGAAAGCGCACTTAGGACGGTTGGAAAGAATCACTCACTGTGACGAGGACGACGTTCCTGCCTTCCTGTTGATGCCGCTTGACAAACTCGGTGGCCTGAGCGCGAACGCTGGCCAGATTCGACGGAGGACTCTGGGTCTCGAAGAACTCCTGTGCAGAGAAGTTGGACGGCATCTTTGGGCAGAGAGTGAAAAGGGACCGTGGGACTGGGGAGGAGGTCGTGCTGGTCAAGTCGTGGGTTCGAGTCGAGCTCCGGGTAGCTGCTCTGTGTCGATGTTGGGGGTTGGTGCTCGCTCTGAGTGTCAAGTGTCTTCGGGGAGAGGAAACGGCGAGCTTAAATTTTGGAGACGATCATATTGTTACGGCCGTAACAATGTTTCCCTCTGCTTTCTTCCCGGAGCTCTGGACGACTCACCCTCCCTTCCACTCGACATCGATCCAGCTGCCCGGACGATGTACGTCAAGTCTCGTCAACTGAGTGCAGCCCCTCTCCCATCGGGGACCTCGGTATGTGGCACGCTCTGGACAGATCAAGAAGGATCTGCACACAGTGGTGGATTCCTCGTGGGCGTGCCGATTAAGCCGGGCAGACGCATCCCTGACTTCTTGTTCAGATCTGGAAGGCGCAATCCTTCTGGAGCGTAGCGGCAGATCTGGGGACTCTTGTCTCTGATCTCCTATTGCTGACTTTGAGCCGCTTACATCCTATGTCATGTACTCCCTAGGTCTGGACCTCACTTTCGAATCCATTGTGTTCTTTGCCCATGCCCGGCGATGATTCTCACTGCAGCGCGCCTGAAGAGTGTCTTCTTCTGTCTAAAGTGCTGCTATTCTGCTGGATCTACTGATTTACAAGAGAAGTCGAAGAAGTCTATTGGGATTCGTTGTCCGAGCCCATCTAGTCTATGATGTTCGGGCAAAGGAGAGAGATCATCTATCGGTTGTACTGGTGGTGCTGAGGTCGTTCGAGGTCGTCTTTCTACATGACGTCTCGCAGCTGCGTCTTGGGAATGGCCGCCTCAAACGGGCTCCGGGTCCGACGCACATGTCCAGTCGCATGCTCAAACGCGTACGCATATGCCATCAATTTCTCCTCCGCCCAATGTTCTGCCACAAAGCACAGTCCGGCAGGTGCATGAGGGAAAGGCCTTGGGGGGGCGCTTTGAGTCAGCTTTATCGGCCAGTCCAGATTCAGTACGAGGGGACCTGTGCTCACCAAGGTGGATAAGTACCCGGCTGACTCGTAGTGTTTCCAGCCATGAAGCCCTGCAAATGAGAAGATTCATAAGTCAGCTTTCATTCGTGTCCCAAGTGATTACCAGCTGCGATGGACAATTCCTGCCACTGACCATAGGTACCGAGACCGCCGGATGACGGCCAACGGCTGCCAGGCTCAAAAAGAAGGTGTCGCTCGGTGCGACTAGAGCCTGGACACGGTGTTGCCGCAGCGCCGCATCGATCCCACTGGACAGCATCTGCGTCGTCTTGAGCGCGCGCTCATACGTCTCATTGTACTTGATCCCGACCTTGCCAGGTGCCCACATGCGTGTCTGTAACGAGCTTTCCTGGTATCCGAGCTCTATCCGCCCAGTCTTGGTCCGATTGCCGCCTTCTTGTTCTGCATTGGTGACAGCTTCGAAATAGATCAAGCCGGCCATGTCGAACACGGCGCTGGGCACATGCTCGAGTTCGGCCAGATACTCGTTGAGCTTGACTTTGAACTCGGTGCTGGTCACGATGTGTTCCGCCTCGTCTGCGAGCGCGAACCAGTGCGCCGTCGTAGGGATGACCGCCTTGACGATCACTGCCCCCGCCTGGCGGAGGGTGTCTATGGCTGCATTGTACACCGGAAGCACCGCAGGATCAAACTCGCCCAATGTCGCATTCACAAATTCATCCTCGAGTATGCCGATCCTGACGCCCTTCAGGGCACGCACGCCGCCATATCGATGGATGCCATACACGTAGTCTACACCGCGACGAGCATGCCGTGGCCTTGCCCGAGTGGCGTCGTCTCGCCCATCGTAGCCGCCCAGAGTGGCAATGTCCGTCAGCACGCGTGCAGCATCCGCGACAGTCTGAACGATCGGTCCAGGCGAATCTTGAGTCGAAGAGATCGGGATGACGCCTGCTCGGCTGACGAGCCCCACCGTAGGCTTGAAGCCGACGACGGCATTGCTCGACGCGGGGCACACAATGCTCCCGTCCGTCTCTGTGCCCAAGGTGGCCCCCGCCAAGCCAATAGAGGCCGCGACTCCGCTTCCGCTGCTGGATCCACACGTGTTCCCGCCGGGGAAATATGCGCTCGTCGTGTAGCCGCCGCGAGGAGACCAGCCTTGGGCATCCATGCGGCCGCGGAACTGAGCCCATGCGCTCATCGAAGCTTTGCCGAGGATGATGGCGCCGCCCCGCTCCACCGCATCGGTGATGACGCGGGCGTTTCGGGGAGAGATGGCTCCCAGCAGCGCGAATGACCCGGCAGTTGTGTTCATCTGCATGGTAGAGTTGGTCGAGAAATTGTCCTGGATGTCGTATTCGCGATCAGAATGGAACTCGAGGTGAGATACGAGACCGCGTATGGGAGCATATGAGACCGAATACTACTCACCTTGACTAGGATCGGAATGCCATGCATGTATCCACGCTTTTGCCCCTGTGAGCGCTCGTGGTCGCGCGCAGCGGCTTCTGCGAGCAGAAACTCTCGTGGTGCGGTTTCGATGACCGCATTCAGTTTAGGGCCTTGCTTGTTGACTTCTTCAATGCGAGCTAGATATGCCTGGTCAATGTGAAGAAGAGGTCAGTGTTTGCAGGAAATTTCACTCATGGTTACCAATGTTTGGAGTTCACCTTGACAAGATGCACGCTGGTGAAATGTCCCCGATCGAGCCCACGTTCGAGTTGCTCAAGGGTGGCGGTGAGCAAGTCGGGCAGGTCTTTGTCATTGTCTTTGTCTGAGGCGACTTCTTCATCCAGACGCCAGAAAGTGCGACGCTGGCCCTGAGTAAGTCGAGGATGGCAGGCCAGACCGCGTCGACGTGATGGTGTTGAGGCGTGGGCTACAGCAGACAAGTGTCCGGTGAGGAGCCCACCAAGAGTCGAGAGAGGCAAGGCAACCGAGGTGGTGATGAAGCAGACCGCCTCTGCCAGAGCCTGTGGTTGAGCATGAGCAGGAAGCGTATCGACGACGAAGCAGAGTGCAGTCACGATGCATCCGAACAGCGCTAGCGTCGAGATGGCTCCTTTGACTCCCTTCCTGCGAGCCTGATGGCGGGCCTGACTCTGGAAGCCAGGGAGTTGCACGTCGTCCAGGCGCTCAGACTTCATGGTGAGATCTTGGTGGCTTACAGCATCCGACGAGTGTGCGCACATCCGCACCAAGTGGTGGAAGAAATGCACACCATTTGGCAGCCGGTTGGCTCCCTGTTGAAGAGGCATTGGCTGCAGAACATGCACACAGCTATCGCACTGCAGCTTCACAATCACAACAGACATTTCATTCCTTCACAATGACTTTATGGGAGGGGAGCATGCGGCTTCCTTCAATCTATGCACAGCCATGCTCACCTCAAGAGTCGAGCAAGTCATCATTTGTACAGCAGGTGTGGGCGGTCTGTGCGCTGGAAGTGAATTTCCCACGAACCCTCCCTTTGTTTTCGGACTGCGGGCCGTTTATTGCAGCAGGCGCGATGAAGATCTCAGGGTTCAAGAATGACGTCAGGGAAGCTTCCCTTTGTCCTTGGGAAGCCATGACGCATCAAGGGCCCAGAGCAATCGGGTGCCGCGGGTGCAAGCTGGGAGCCGTGGGTCATGGGACCCTTGGATGGGAGGTGGCGTTCTACCCGCCGATGGTCCTGGCCGAGCTGAGTGGATGCAAGCACGCATGCACGTCTGAGTCCGCTCTCGATGGTCGCAGTCAAACCTGCCCCTGCATCAGGCAGGGTGCGTGCTGCCGGCTGCAAGGGCGCTGGGCTGGGTTGAAGCCAACATTCCAGCTCGCACAGACGTCGTCTCTGACGGGAGAGGGAGGAAGAATGCAATTCCTGCTGTCATCATTCCATCAATCACGCACAGCCACCCGTTGATCGACGGGCCACACCTCCTTTGATGGAAGATTTCGCTCATGCCGACCCTTAGGTGTGGCTAATGACAGCATTTGTCGTTTGGGGTCCAACCTCTGGCGAGTGATCACATCATTGAGGCGCTATGTGTGATGGGTCTGCCTGGGTCTGGCATTTCTGGATCCGGGAGGCACCGCTTCAAGGGTGCAGCACATTACAACGGACTAGCGCAGCGACCCTTTGTGACAGCTTGCATGCCCCGCCTTGGAATAGAAAGGGCCAGCTTAGTACTCTGACGACGGCCGCATCTGATCGACGCGACTTGCTGCAGGCCCCGAACGACGTCATGGCCAGTGCCAGGCTGAGACCGCTTCCTGTAAGGTTCTCACATTCTCTCCCCCGCGCTCACATACCTCTTGTTCCACAGCTCGGGGCAGCATCGCAAAGGTATATAAACAGCCACCCAACCGCTGCTCTTCACACTTTTCCCCCCATCAGCAACTCAGCTATCCATCACACAAACACCTCAACCCACTTTTCAACCCAACCCAACTTCTAAACAACATGTGAGTCATTCTCTTCCTCCTCCTCGCTCTGGTCCCAACCTCGCACTAACTCCTTCCCTTTCTTCCCCCGCTCCCACCTAGGTCTGACGCCGGCCGCCGCGACCTTACCGACCAGATCGGCTCCAACCTGAAGCCCGACTCCCAGAAGTCCATCCTCGAGCAAGGCAAGGAGAAGCTCGACTCCGCTGCCTCCTCTCTCCAGCCCGAGTCCCAGAAGTCGACCACCCAGAAGATCGGCGACTCTGTCTCTGGCAACAGCAACGAGAACCAAGACTCGCTCCTCTCGAAGGCAAAGAACACGCTCGGACTTGGCGACAACAAGTGAAGACCTTGTTCCTTCGATACCAGCTCGCACATTAGCTTGAGCTTCAACCCCAGATTCCCCCCTTCATCCCTGTTGTTGACTCCCA
>LAXH01000052.1:0-58210 GCA_001006505.1 Tilletia horrida
TAAAATTCTCAAGCTGGAGGGTGGACCTGCAAAAATACCCCAAGTCTTGAGGGTTTTTACCACTTGGGGTAAAAGCTGGGGGGTAAAATTCATTGACGCCGCAAAAAGCTCAGCCAGCGGATCGCATTGAAATAGCCGAGATGACTCTGACCCTGCTCCCTGGCTCCCAGAGGCACTGAGCTCAGCCGTCTGCGGGACCGATTTTCGGACAGTTGCATGCATGTCCTGTTCCTGTTCGTTTATCCAGCTCATGTTGGCGGGAGAATCCAAGATTTGTCACCGCTATACCGTGCGGATTGCCCTGCAATGTCTTTATCATGAAGCTCAACAGTAAAGTACTTACTTACTCTCTCTGCGGGGACGAGGAGAGCATCTTCCCTACCCAGTCGACTAAGAACGAGCTCAAAATGAGAACTCCAGCCCCCAAAATTTTAAAGTTGAGATGGAGATCAATAATAATAATTTAAGCGGTGGAAGCATCGATTTTTATTAAATTTCTCGCTCAGCCCGCCCGCCGGAACAGAGGTTTCACGGTGCACTCGACCATTCAGTCCAACTTTCTTCCTCTTCAGTGCCCTCAATGGCACAGGCACAGAGGAGGCAGGCGAAGGAACAAAACCTGCAGGCGAGTGATACAGTGCTGGAAATGCTCCAAGTATTCACGTCGCTACCACGTCCAGAGTCCAAGAGAATCGTAGAGGTCACGGAGACAGGTGTAGATAGTTGTTCAGAAGTAGGGCGAAGTGTTGCCTTAGCAGCCGCATCCTCCAACAGGGCATCCGCAGCAAGCCTTGCCGTTGCTAAGATTCATGGATGATGCCAAGAACACGGGCTCAGTCAAGATCACCGGCCAGAAACCCAACGGCGCAACAAACTCACGAGCAGACGTAACACAGCGTGCACTCCCGTGCCTGGACATCCCCGCTTCGAACCGCATCGTACAGATCCGTGACGGGAGCCGGCTCAGCCGCGACGGAGACGACCGAGTACGTTACGACCATTGCAACACTGAAGAGGAAGGCCGGCTTGAATTGCATGATGGCAGCTTGAGGTCTCTGATGTGGGTGGGATGAAGACAAAGAGGTGGTTGGTCTGAAGTGCTGCCTTTCCTGCAAGGGCAGATGAAGACTTATAAATACTCAAAGGGCCAAAACTCGTGAAGGTGAGCAGGTTCGAGGTGGGCAGGTCAGCTACTTCTCAAGCTCGCTCAATGTTGGTGCCGAACTAGCTCTGCGGCATCCAAAGGTGCGCTAGACTTGCTGCCCCGAGATCAGCGACAATGGTCAGTAGCGTTCCAAAAAGAGGCAAGGCCATTCGCACGGCTGAGAGCCTAGCAAGTTCTCCTGCTGCGCCCTTGCCGGCCGCTTCAATCAAGACAAAGCCACTTGATCCCACTGCCTGGATTGTGCCGCGCCACTTTGACTTCTTGCCATGGAGAAGAGCGCTGCCTGATGTCCAGAGCTGTCTAGTCACAGAATCATGATCAGATTGCCCAAGGTTCAGTTCCTTATGCATGACAATAGACTGGGTTCCGGTTTCAACACTTGCTAAGGTGGTGAAAGTCTCGAGCACGATGCTCATCGCCAAACACCAGTCTTGTCGGTCCACGAGCCCAGTACTTCTACGTCGGTCTGTGTCGCTCGAACGATGGTCCCGTCCACGCACGTCAGCTGGGCTCGCTCGTCCTCCTTTGCCTGCGCAGTATCAGAAATCAGGGGGGTTCAGCATCTTCGCGCGCAACATTTTGTCAAAGACAACTCACGGGACTCCAAGTATATGCGCCACAGCGATAGTACTCAACGACCACGTTTCCTGCACCAGAGCTTTCCAGTACTTCGTCCTTGACAGATGCGTGCTCCTTTTGGGGATCAGGGGAAGGGTAGGTCAAGAATGCATGCTTGCCTTCATCGTACATCAGCTGCGTGATCTTGGTTAACGGGCCCAAAGCGTATTCCATTCGGATTGGCTGTGTCTCCGCTGACCGCCAAGCAAACTGATGTTCCTCCGAAAGTGCCGACGCTGCTGCTTGTACAGCGGGACTTTGCGTCGGTCTGATCACGACCAGGTCGATCGCACTGGGTGGGCGAGGATGAGGATTGGACCTTGAACCTACCGACGAAAGCGCGGCCGTTGTCGAGAAGG
The DNA here is from genome assembly GCA_001006505.1 of Tilletia horrida. Lineage (NCBI taxonomy): Eukaryota > Fungi > Basidiomycota > Exobasidiomycetes > Tilletiales > Tilletiaceae > Tilletia > Tilletia horrida. Next base: position 2,143 of record LAXH01000052.1, read on the forward strand.
GACCAGGCACAAAGGTCGGCTCCAATCGGTCCGTCGTCAGTGCCGCAATGTAGAGGAAGGGACCTTGGAGACGCTGCTTCGCCTCTGAGACTTGTATGAAGTGATCTTGCGATGGATCGTACAGCGTTACCTCTTCGGCAGCGGCGCCTCGAAGCTGCAGGGACCCGTCGACCCACACTGTCGCGTTCTTTTGTGCTGCAATCTTGAAGCGCTCGATGCCGGGATGTTCCTTACGCAGAGCTTCGGAATCATGCAAGATTGCTGCATGGAGAGCGTGGGACGTAATGATGTGTGCCAGCATCTTGCGCTCGCCGGACCCAGGGTGAGACCCGTCCGGGACTTTGAGAGTGGCCGATGTAAGCGTCAAAGGTACCAGTGTAGATGGAGCAGCCGTTCGATCGTCCGTCGGCGCGCCAGCGAGAGAGTTGACCAAGGCTCGGACCGAGCGAAGACGCCATTCGTGCTCGTCCGAGCTCGATTCTGTCGAGGATCCGGGCGGGTACAGACCTGCGTACAAGGCGTTTGCTGTTCCCGTTGGCACAACAGCCAGCTGGACCCTGACGTCGGCCTGAGATTGACTGTCCTTCCCGCTATTACCATCCTCCAGGATGAAGCCATTCAAGAATTCGTGCGTGGTTCCATCTCCCCCGAAAAGAATAGCGTACACAGTCGGCGAAGCTCCCTTTTCAGCATCGATTTCGGCACGGATCTCTTGCCCAATTCGCACGCCGTCGCCTTCTCGCTCGGTGACGTACTCCCGGACATTGATGGTACGGCTTTTGTCCTGGCTCAGTGTGTCCAGAAGAGGCTTGACACGCGATCTATACACCTTGTCTGAGAGTCCCGGCACGCCAGAGGCAGGATTCAAAATGATGCGCAGGCGCGCAACCGCCTCGCCTTCGCCACCATGCGACATGGAAAAAAAAGTTGAAGTAAGAAGTGAAGCTGGGCCTTGCACAAAGTGGGATAGGTTACTGACGACCCAGAATGTGGAGATCAAGATGGATGTATGCTGTCTTTTTTCTCGAGGATGGCAGAAGGATGAGGATGATGATGGACGTGCATTGGATTCTCGCCGACGGATCCACGCTAGCCTTCACATCCACCGTGGCACAGCGAGAGACCCAGACCCATGCTTTGCTTCAAATGGAACGGCAGCGTGACAGCTTCTAGTGTACAACGGGGAGACCCTCAAGGAGGGACAGGTGGGACGTTGGGGGAAGAAATCCAGGCCTCACTTGTGGGAAGCGAGGATATTCATGAGGTTCCGCAGCAACCTCCAGGCTTTCCGCAGCCTCCACAGCAGCCTGTACCGTTGCTGGGGAATCAGACGGCAACTCAGATCAGCGAGATCACTCCGGGAACAGGGTGAAGAAGCGAAAGGTCCTCTGACTCACGGGCATTGACGGCAGAGTCGGCAGTCGCGAACAAGAAGACCGCCTTGGAATGACTGGTCGTAGTCGCTCAGGGCATCAGCGGGAGCCGGGGCCGGGGTCGCGTCCACGGCCGCAATGGCAACGAAAACCCCAAGCAGGAGAGTGACTCGGAAGTTCATGATTCGCAGAGATACGATGGAGGAAGGTAAGGGGCTCCATCCAGACGACCCAAAAGAACGTAACAGTCGAGAGGGGGACAGTAATCCAGGCAGCAAAGTTGAACATGCACTTGGATCTGTTGCACCTTTTAAACTGTGTGCGCCCTTCCGCAAACCCCAGGGGTGGGGGGTTTAGCTTGTGCGCTGGTTTGCCCCGAGATGCCGTTATCAGTGCCATTCACTTGACCCATGCATGCTTCGCACGAGTGGGCTTATCCTGTGCATCGCCTCCGCTTCAGCTCATGCATCTGGAATCTTTTTGAGTCGTATCCGCCATGCACAGCATTCCCCTCGTGGGCTGATGCTGCCGCTCGCCTGGCTGCTCGCTGCGGGAAAGAGATGTGGTCAGGAGGTCACGCTGGCCAATGCAAATCCACGCGCAGTCCGCGAATCTCATGCGTTGTGCTCCTTCCTCCCGTGGTTCAGAGCTCTGCCGATTTCCCTGGGTTGCATGCTCTGCATCTCCATAATAACGGATGATCCATGCTTCTGGGAGCAGCGCCTTTCCTCACTTAGCGCCACTCTCCTCACACTTTCCGAGGTTTATTCACCATTCACCAGCTCTTTCCTTGTCAAAGGCGCAGCAACGCTTTGACGAGCGGAGCGGCGGATCTCACCTTCATCTCACAGCAGAGCCCTGCAAATCCGAGACCAGCTTGCGATGTACACGGACAGATCGGACGAGATGAAAAGTGTGATTCGTTGGGGACACCCAGAGACAGATGCAAAGGAAAACGTGAGAGGAGAGAAAGAGACACACGGAGGGATTGAAGGCACGAGCGAAAACATGGGAAAACGGAAAACAGGGAGGACGCGAGACTGATTGGAAAGAACGAAATGGGGAGCCAAGGGAACTTTGGGGAGCGATTTAGGGGCCGTGGTTGGGGACGGATGACGTGAATCATGGAAGGGGGTTCTTTCGTGACACTTTCGTATTGATCGAGACAGAGGAAATAGGGTAAGGTGGGCACGAAATCTGGTGACCGGGGTTTTGAGAGAACAAGCAGCAGGAGGCACCGAAAAATTCTAAGCTGGTGACGGGCAAGTCAGGATCCTCTCTCACTTCGAACCATCGTTTTGGTCGACTGGCACTGCGGCGATCCGTAGCCCACACAGTCGATCAAGAGCGCAGCATTCGTAATCGTGTCCGTTGGGTCCGGCAATTTTTCGATCCAGTTCCGAGAATGATCTGCGGCCTTGCCCATCCTCACCACTTCAACCCGCAGCATTTCATCCCTCCAACAATCTCTACTTCGCGTCCTGTATTAGGGGGAAATGGGGTCGAAGCGGGTGTGCGCGACGCGTCTACTCGACCGTTACCGACTTTGCCAAGTTTCTAGGGAAGTCGACGTCAACACCAGCAGCGCACGCCAAGTGGTAGCTCAGAAGTTGCAGGGGAATGACGTTCAGTAGACCTTGGAGGCAGTCTACTGTCGATGGAACGCGGATCGTCTTGACTTCCTGCGCAATGTTCTGGTCATCGTCGTTGCAGATGATGATAGGCTGTCCTTTGCGGGCAGTGACCTGCATCAAAGCGGTTTGTACCTTAGGGTAAAGAGAGTCCTTGGTCATGATCACTGTAAAAAGACGCGTCAAGAGTCAATTCTCCAGCAACACAACACGAGAAACGCGTCGACAATGCGTCCAGAAATGTAAGAATACGCACGGATGACAGGCATGCTCTCGTCAATGAGCGCCAGAGGACCGTGCTTGAGCTCGCCAGCAAGGATGCCTTCCGAGTGCATGTAGCACACCTCCTTGATCTTGAGCGCGCCTTCCAAGCACGTCGCGTGTTGGTATCCACGGCCCATGATCAACAGGCTGCGTTCCTTAGCCAGCGTCGAGTATGCCAGTTGCTGCAACGACTTGTCCTGGGCCAGGATGGCGCGAATCTGGTCTGGTAGCGCGTGCAGGCCGTCGATGATCGCGTTTCGTCGCTCGGTCATGCTGATCCGATCCTCTGAAAGCTGGACAGCCATCATGAGCAGCGCAATGTACTGCGATGTGTATGCCTTGGTCGAAGCCACACCGATCTCGGGACCGGCATTGATGTGCACACCACAGTGGGTCTCCCGCGAAATGGTGGAGCCGACCGTGTTAGTGACACCGAGGCAGAGGGCACCGCGCTCAAGACAGTATCGCAGGCCAAGGATGGTGTCGGCAGTCTCACCAGACTGAGAGACGAAGACGCATACATCGTCACGGAAGATGGGCGTCTTGCGGTCGAGGAAGTCGGAGGCGAGCTCAATCGAAACGGGGATCTCAGTCAGCTCTTCGAAAATGGCACGTGTCTGTACATCAGAAATGGAGAAAACGCGAAGAAAACGCGTCTAGTTAGTGACCAGTTCTCCGCGTCGAAACTCAAAACTGGCATGACTCACAGCAAGGCAGGAGTGGTAACTGGTACCGCATGCAGTGAAAACGATACGCCGACATCTCCGGATGGTGTTCAGGAAGACGCCCAGGCCACCGAGCTTGACAGTTCGGTTCTCAAAGTTGACACGACCTCGCATCGTGTTGACAACCGACTCGGGCTGCTCGTAGATTTCCTTCTGCATGAAGTGGTCGAACTGGCCCTTCATGATCTCGGCAAGCTCTATCTCGAGGGTCTCGATGGAGCGCATGCTGGAAAGGGCATCGTTGCGGCGGAGTCGGTGGATGTGGAGCTCTCCCTCTGCGATGTGCGCAATGTCGTCGTCCTCGAGGTAGAGGACACGCTTGGTGTGCTCGATGATGGCGGAGGCGTCCGAGGCGACAAAGTACTCGATGGGTTGCGGAAGGCCGTCCTCGGAGAGGAAGGCGCGTGACTGGGAGCGCAAGAGGTTCGAGTTGTTCGCGTTGGGGACGGCGAGTGAGCCAGGTCCGGGAGGTGCAAGGCTGCCGGTAGGAGGGGCCAGCAGGTTCGCGTCTGAGAGGTGGGAGTCTGCAGCGTCAGAGACGACGGGGCCCAGCTCGACGTCGACGAAGTCGACCTTGAGCTTCTTCTCCGTCTTGACACCGATGAGCAGAGGAGAACCTCGTCGGGTGAGGACGACCTCACCAGGGTAGTGGACCGACTTGAAGACAAAGGAGAAGGCGCCCTCAAGCTCCTTGACGACGGACTTGATCAGGGTAGTGAAGTCTGGCTTACGGCCCTGAATAGAGTCGTAGAGGTACTTGCAGAGCACAGCAACAGATTCGGTATCGGTCTCAGTTTCAAATTTGTACCCTCTCTTGGAGAGGACGAGCTTGAGCTCGCGGTAGTTTGTGATGATGCCGTTGTGCACGACTGTGAATTCTGCGGTTGGGTCGGAACGGTGGGGGTGCGAGTTGAGTGGGGAGGGTTGACCGTGAGTTGCCCAACGGGTGTGTGCCATGGAAGATTGGCTGACAAAGGTCTTTGTGAAGTCGACGGGAGCTTCGGCAATGTGCTTGCGGAGAGCAGCGACCTTGCCGACCTGCTTGAAGATGAGAGTCTCCTTCTCGGTGTCGCCGTCGACGGCAATACCGGCCGAGTCGTAGCCGCGGTATTCTAGACGAGCAAGACCATTGACGAGGATGTCGATGACTTGGCGGCGGTCCTGGTGAAATCAAGCAGGGGATGTAAGATGGGTGATCGATGCACAGACTGAGGAGGTACATGCATGCTCACCTTCTCGACCAAGTGGTTGACGTATCCGAAGATGCCGCTGTGTGTGCAGACGAGTGAGCCACTGCGCTTCATCGTTTTGGTAGAATGACTGGGCATCACTTACCACATTGTGTGATGGAAGGAGGCCTTGTGCAGGTGTGTGTGCGTGTCAGAGAAGTAGAGAGAGAGAAAAAGAGAAAGAGATTGTCCAAGAGTTTGCGGGTGGAAGGCAGATATGGGGGTTTTATGACTTCCTTTCACAGTCTATCCAGAGAGAAGGAGGGAGAAGGGAAGAGGATGTGGTGTGTGATGGTGGGTTGAAGTAGGGGAAAAGCTGTGCTTGGGAGTGGGTTGGTTGTCTCCAGGGGTGAGTGTGTGTGTGTGTGAGAGAGAGAGAGATGAGTGCAGGGTGGTGTGTGCAGACTACTCACTCTCTTGCTGCAGCATTACAAAGTGTTGTTCTGAGCTTTGACTTGCAGCTTACAACTTTGTAATCACACCTCTCTCTCACAGCTTTGAAGTCAGATCAAAGGCGGCTGTCGCTGGAATGCAGGGGCCGCGGATGACCACAAGGTCAGTCGGTCTAACAACAGGAGCCCCTCCTTCTCTGCTCTCTCTGCCGCTCCTCTCTCTGTTGGGCCCCCAGCGTTGCAGCAGAATCAGTTGATCGCCTGAGCCATTTCTTTCATGATAACAACGGCAGAGCGGCAGCGCATCCTTCCAAAATGTGCATCGCTGCACAGCTAGTGCAACTCTCTTGCACGCTCCTCTTCCACCTGAGCTCTCTCTGCATCTCTTCATTTTCGGCCCAGAGCGGAGCCCCTCCACCCACAGATAGACCTGTCTGTCACCCACGCTCATCTGTTGCCCGCATGTCGACTGCGTCTGCAGGCCATCTTGGTCCGGATGCATCTCTTCGCAAGGCTGTGCTCAAGTGGAAGACCAGGGATGCTAGTGACACGGAGGTCCGAGGTTGCAAGGGGCGACGTTCCATGCTCTCGGATATCACGGCAGTGAGCATGGCTGATCACGTGAGCACTGAGCACTCTATCGTCGAGAAGCGGTCCAACCACTGGCCCTCAATTCCGATGCCTATCCATCAGCAGCATCTCGAGGACGGAAACAGCGAGTGATGGCCGACCTGAGCAATCCGTGGGCGACGCCTCTACCTTCGCCATCGCCATCGAAGGCCTCCCAGCCAGCGCCTCCATCCCCACCAGCAGCGTCGGCGTCCGTCCCGTCGGCAGCTGCAGCTGCAACTATTGCTGCAGCCCCATCTTCTGATCCCTGGGCTTCCTCCTCCTCCTCCACATTGCTACCACCACCCTCTATTCCCCTCGCACAACAAGCAGAAGCAGATTCGCAGGATAATGTACAGCTGCCCCAATCAGACTCAACTGCCGAAGAACTGCCCGACACCTCTGTGATCGAGAGGTCTCAGGATGCCGACCTACACGAATCCCAAGAGACGACCAACGAGGACTTCACACAGGCCTTGACCAAGCCCCCGGGCGATTCTCTGGATGACGATGATGATTTCGACTTCCAAGATGCCACGCAGAACGATACTGCCAATTCAGCAGACTTTGACGACTTTGGAGATTTTGACGATGGAGGCTTCGAAGCTCCAGCGCCAGCAGGAGCAGACATCATTGCAGATCAAGCTGCACCACCGGCATCAACTCAAAGCGAATCAGCAGCAGATACAGATACGTCTCAGTCCTCATGGGTGAGCTCCTCGTGTTGGATCAAGCGACTTTGAAATGCCTCGGTGACTGATCTCCCCATCGGCCTCCAGAATGCTCTTCCAGATCCATTAACACTTTCTCACGATGAGCTCGTCTCACACATTCGTCAGCTCCTCGCACCTGCCCTGTCTTCAAACTCTACCCACAAATACCCCTACCACTCGGGCGCTCTCGCCTCAGGCAGCATTCAGCCTGCCTCCAGCATGCCCATCAAGCCCAAAACCATCCCTCACTCAAGAACAGGCGTTCTGGCAACCACACCGGGCGCACAAGGACTGTGGGATGATCTCGTCAACAAACCGCCGAAAGGGTACAAACCAGTCTCCTGGAACCGGTCGGGGGCGAGGAGAAGGTTGTATACTGCTTTGGGCATCCCCATCAATCTGGACGAAGAGTTGCCTCCTGCTCTAGCTGGAACTTTGCCTCCGCTCAAAATCAGCCTCGGAGGATCGACTTCGAACGAATCGCCGTCATCACCGGCGCAGGCCAATGGCAAAGCAGTTGGGGCACTGAAGGGCAGAGGACCTGGATCGAATCCGAACAGCGGTCGGAGCACGCCCCAGCCAGCACCACAGCGATCATCGTCGGGCTCTGCGTTTGCGGCAAAGAATGCAAATTCCTCACTACCACCTCCTCCACCGCTTGATATGGCAAGAGTCCAAGCCATCCTCAAATTGAGTCCAACGCAGCTCTCCTTACTTCCGCTCTCGGCATTACGATCGCTGTCGTCCGAGCTACAGTCGCACACCTCAGCCACTTCGGCCAGTCTAGCGCACTACCTCCAAAAAAGAGACACACTGGCTTCGGACGCGGATACGTACAACACCATGATCAAAGACCTGGTCGCAGGTGCGGCTAGTCGCCTGGCCTCGGGTGGGGGTGGGAGTCGGAACAGCACAGGAGGGGGAAGTCCAACAGTTGCGTCTGGTGCCGCTGCTCACTTGGGAGCAAAGACGCCACGGAGCTCGACACCGCTGGGGCGGTAGCATGGCTCTGAAATCTATGTAACATATTCACCTGCCCTGCGCATCCGTTCAGCAATTGTATGCATGACCGCCATGCTCTGTGTTGATTTCTTCTGTGGGTGTAATTCCGTCGGGCCGTGCGAGGCACGCCACGTGGGTTTGGATGGTCCACAGCATGACGATCCCCAGCTAAGGGACGAGCCATGGACTAGATACCTGCCATCACAGCGCAACACAGCACGAATCACAGCTTCACGAGCAAGCTGCGCATCTTCCGCGAGGGCTCCCATCTACGCTCATACGAGGTGCAGACTCTTTCCGAAATTCACCCTTGCGAAGCGGGCAAAACATCCGTAGCAGTTCCACAACGATGTCAGACAACTTCCGATCCATCGACATCGACCAGTATGACGAAGACGTGCTGGACGAGAGCGAACTCATTGAGCAAGATCCACGATCAGCGGCAGAGGTACTGTCGATTGCCAAGCAAAAAGCAGGTCAAGTACGGGGCTTCATCGGACAGTGAGTTTGCTCTGGCCAGCTGCCTCCCAGCAGCCACGGAGCGCATCCCCTCCCCGCGCTCGCAGAACAGCAAGTTCAACATGCTGACACTCGCCTGTTTCCTTCAAATTTCCGTCATTCGTGCTGCTCGGCGTGTTCCGCAGAGGAGATACCCTGTCCGCGCTCTCTCTCGTGCTGCAGGAGCCTCCATACAACTCGGATGCCGAAGAAGCCAAGCTGGCCACGCTACAACTCTTACTTGACATTCTCAACTCGACCCGGGCGACCGAGATTACACCCACCCTGAAGTCGCTCGACCTGCTTCAAAGAGACACTTTGATGAAGTTCTTGTATAAAGGCTTGGGCAAGCCCGAGTTGGGCGCCAGTGCGGTGCTGTTGAACTGGCACGAGAAGGTAAGTCTCATTCGTGGCAGCTTCCCCGCCTCATGAGGAGGATCTTGCTCCGTCCAAGGGACCGAAGGGACGCTCTTACTGACTTCCTCACTGAATTACTTTCCCCTTCCCATCATTGCCTCGCCCGCTTGTTTTCGGTGCCCACTGCCTTCCCGTTGCGCCATCTTTGTGTCGAACGCAACTCGCAACTTTCCCAACTTGTCAACGCTGTTCAGTTGACGGAGCTGGCTGGGACAGGGTGCATCGTCCGGGTGATGACAGACCGAAGGACGGTATGAGCGACGGATCCCTTCGCAAGCCACCACCGCTATCTGTACACGAATTCACGATTGAGGAAACCTGGCAATGCCATCGATTGAACAATCATTCCTATCTGGCGATGATGGTCAGTTGAGGGCGTGATGTGAAGACGAGGTATGAGCTGGAATACGCAACAGGCTGTAGAGGAGTGCCTCAGTCATACGATGGCAAATCTTCATCTACTGCTCAACATTTTCTGGCAGCAATTCATTCCTCAGCAAGGGAAGTGAAGCGAAACGATGTGACCCTCAAGCTAATCTCGTTCAGTGTATGTTTTGCTCCCTAGGATCGAATGGTGATATGAAGTGAAGTTACAGCAAACGCATGAGGATGTTAGGGTGTGGTTTGGAGAGGGGAATTGCGCTCAGGATTCAGGATGGGGGATTTGGAGGTGATAAAGGGGTCGTGGTAGAGGTCTTGTTCACAATCGACAGGAGTGTCGAATTGGAGTTCTTTGAGGTATTTTCCATACGGGCAAGACGTGCTGCTGATTGGGGTCTTTCCAGAACGCGCAGATTTCCCTCGGCACTCATTGCTGATGTCTTGCCTTTCCGTTTCGGCGTTCGTTGGTACCAGTGTAGGAGAGTTCGACTACAGTGCCTTGCAGGTCTTGTTCGTGTCGCAATAGGGGCCAAAGCCGGCATACGAGCAATCGTCATTGAAGCGACATGTTCCGCCGACGGGTACAACATCGCAGCCGCGGGCCTGGGAGGGGCACGGGTTTTCGCCAGGGGCAAAAACACAGGCGCACGAGCCCGAGTAGCACTCGTTGTCCTTTTCGCACTGGTAATATGCTGAGGACCCTGTACAGCTTCCTTGGTAGCACTGCTGTCTCTTGCATTCGGAATCCATCGTGCAGGCTTCGCCAATGTCGAGCTGGGTGCAGACGCCCTTGACGCAAGCTCCAGAGCCACAGTCTGACGACACTTCGCAGGCACCGCCGACCTTGGATGTGAAGCAGGTCAGGTCCGGCACTCGCACAGTCTTGCTCGGGTTGTTGGGCAAAGTTCGATTGTAAACGCCGTAGCTGCGAAGGCATTGATTTGACAGGCAGTCTGTGTCGTAGTGGCAGAAGGCACCGGCTCTGTTCTTGGTTCCTTTGGGGTAGGTGAAGCAGCGCGAGTCGGCCCCACAAGCGCCAGCACACTGGTAGCTGTAGAGGCATCGTTCGCCGTCTTTCGCCAACTTGCAAGTGCTGCTCTTGCACACGCCTTCGGCGCATTGGTTGGTCGTTTGACAGGGGCCTTCGCCGGGCTGCAGATAGTCACATTGAGGCTGGAGAATGGAGGGGTGGAGCGTGTCAGTGGAGAGCGCGAGCAGGGAGGGTCTGCAAAGATTGGTACTGACAGGATCGACATTGATTCGATAGAATTGATGGATACCCGTACCACCATCCTCGACAAATAGCTGGGTCGACAGGCATCGCTGACTTGCGCATGATGCATTGGTTTGGCACACGGACGTGGGGGGCAGATTCTTGGTGGGGTCGACGCAAAGGCCGGTGGAGGTATCGCAGTTTCGAGTTTGGCAGTTCGAGTCCTTGAAGCAAGGACCGCCCACGGGCTGTCGCTGGCAGGTCTTCTTGTTGGTGCCAGAGCTAGAAGCGCAGTTCTCAGAGTAGCATTCCGAGTTGGTCTGGCACGGGGAGCCGACAAACTTGCCTCCGACAGCTCGGGACCAGAGCGAACGAATGTCTTGCTCCTCGGAATCCCAGACGGAGCTGAATGGGCTGGCGCAGACCAAGGAGAGGATCGTCAGCACCAAAAATGCCAGAACTGGCGCCTTCAATGTGGACAACATCTTGAAGGAATGCACGGAAGTGAGGGAAGGAACAGTAGTCTCAGTGGGTCCCAAAGGGCAGAAAGGTCAGCTTTTCAAACATTCTGTGCGACCGACGATCCATGATCGACCCTGTTTGAACAACGCTGGGCCCTCTCGCCTTTCCATGCGGATTGCCTTTGCTTCCACCGAAGCCAAGCAGTTCTTCTTCGTGTTTTTGCATGGATCTCAACTCAGCCTCGTGTTTTGTGCGTTTCCGCGTGGTTCTCGCGCCCAATGGTTAACCACACTTGTGGTAATTTTCAGCGTCACTGAAAAGCACCTACCTCACGGTAGGTGCCTCCCATCCAAACCTGCCAAATCACCCAAACCTGTCACTCGTCTCAGTTGCATGTATCTACCCACTTCCATCTCAAAATCCAACAATATTGCACAACACAACCAGCAAACTTATACCAGCGATGTCTTCCTCAGCAGCTCAACTTGAAAGTCAGACCCAGTGCGCGGTCGAGGATGTTCGGTTGAACGGTCTCAGTATCCGCAAAGCGGCCGAGAAGTGGAACGTCGGACGTGAGCGATTGCGAGGTCGAATGAACGGAGTCAAGTCAGGTCAGACACGGGTTCAAGTGCATAGAAAGCTCGATCTGGCCATGGAGGAAGCCCTGTTGTGGTATTGCAGACATTTGGACAATATCGGTATCTCTGCTCGCCTTCGAACGATCAGAATCTCTGCACAACAGCTCCTGGAATCAGCTCATACAGGATCAGGCACTCCGGCAACTCTGGGCAAGAACTGGGTCAGACGTTTCCTGGAACGGCATCCGGAGGCGGTCCGCATCCGTCAGAAGCCATTGGACATCAAGCGCGTTGTGGTGCATGAGCCCCATGTGCTCTTCACCTACTTTCGGAAACTTCAAGACACCATCCGGCAGTTCTCGATTCAATTCAAAGATCTTTGGAACTATGATGAGATAGGGTTCCGCGTAGGCATCGGCGGAGCACACTGGATCATCACAATGGAACCGGACAAGGCCAAATTTATCGCGAGCGATACGAATCGCGACTCGGTGACGTGCTGTGAGGCGGTCAATGCGGCCGGCGATTGCATAGAGCCCATGGTCATCCTTCCCGCGGCAAATATCTACACATCATTCATTCAAAATGACCTTCCAGACAAGACGTTGCTGGCGACCTCGTCGGAAGGATACATCGACGACATCTTGGCGCTTAAATGGTTGAAGCATTTTGACCTATCCACGCGCAAATGTCAGGTTGGCACCCATCGTTTGCTGCTCTTGGATGGGCACGGCTCTCACCTCACCTACAACTTCATTAAGTACGCTCACGACAACAAGATTGTCATCTTCCAGCTGCCTCCTCATAGTACGCACCTACTCCAGCCCTTGGACCTCCTGGTTTTTCAACCATATAAGCACTGGCATCGCGAAGCGGTGGATGCGGCCACCCGCACGGGTTGCACTAACTTCAACAAGGCGGAGTTCCTGGCCTCACTTCGATCCATACGCCAACAGGCGTTCAAGCCTTCCACCATTCGAAATGCATGGAGACTTGCTGGCATCGTCCCAGACAATCCTCAAGTTGTGTTGGATGCATTACGGGCTGAATATCGGGTAGCAGAAGATGACCATCACCAGAACTCTGATCATGATAGTACTTCCACTCCCCATGCTAGCAGCCCTCCACGCACACCAAAAACAATACGGTCCCTTCAGCGCAGCGCAAATCGACTCTTGAATGGTCCAGACAACTCTCCGGTCTCTCCAACTCTTGATCGGTTTGTGCGCGCAAGTCTTGCTCAAGCGCATACACTTGCTCTCATTCAGCGCGACATGGCCCAACAGACAGCGGAGCGACAAGCGCGGACGGAGCGACAGCGCAGTGCCAGGCGTATTCTCAGCTCCGGCGGCGTCGTGTATGCGGAGGAAGCAAGACGAATTGAAGCCACCCGCGTACAGACCGAGTTGATGAACCAGCAAGCTGCCACGCTCAAACGGGACAGGATTGCTCGAGACCACGAAGCCGCTGCTGCGCGGCTGCGCCGCGAAGAAGGGCAAGAACTGCGTTTGGATGAACGCAATGTACAGCAAATGCTATAATGTAGATATCTTTTGTGATGAACATGGCATCGGCTTTGAGATGTGAAGTTGAGGATACGTGGCGATGGTGAGAATGACAGATTTCGGTGGTGTGGCAGGTTTGGATGGGAGGCACCTACCGTGAGGTAGGTGCGTTTCATTTTTGCAAAAAAATTGTAACCTTCACTCGCAGTGTGAAGCCATTGGGCGCGAGTTCCACCCCGCACACGCACACATTCCCCGTATTTATCAGCAGTGCCTCTGAAGTCCCTCTCGTTGGAGCGGCAATCGCTGGAGACGGAGCTGTGCGCACGAGGCATTGCGAAGATGCAGGCGCATGCCACAAACCCCGAAAGACTTCTTCTTCACTCTTGCTCTCGGGCCCAACACGTTCTCTGGTTCTCAGGCTCGGAAGCACCTCGCGCTTTTCTGAGAAATCAATGAGTACATGCAGATGCTTCATGATTGCTTGCTTTACGCGGATGCTCTCAGACGAATCTCCACGTCTTCTTCAGAGCACCTTCCCGCTCGTCCTCGCCTCCGCTCCGACCCACGCTTCTCGCCTCTCCAAACCTCCGACTCCCGCTTCCTTCCCCATCCTCCTCATCCTCATCCTCGTCCTCTCCAACCCCTGCCCCGACACTCGTCGCAACACCGCACATCTTGGCCGCCTTCTTCTTCCCCAACAGTCCCTCCAATCGTAGGTAGTCGTACTGGCAGAAGATCGTCTGAATCGACACGTCCGAGGCGTCCATGGCAGCCTCACCTGCGCCAGCCTGCTGTCTTGATTCACCGGCCGAAGCGGACGAAGCAAACGGCATTTGTGCCATCTCAGCGTAGTAGGTCGGGTGATATGGTGGCGCATAGAAGACCAGGGTTCGAGCTCCTCGAAGGACATAGCGTCGGTAAAAGTGGAAACGCTCGGTTACGACGAGAAAGTCCTTCTTTCCTGTAAAGAATGCCTCTCTCGCTCGCGCAATTTCGCGGTTGTTGGAGTACCTGCAAACGGAGGATTGGTCCCACCAGAGCACGAAGTCAGCGATCGCACTTTGCAAGGAATTCGATCTTGAGGCCCCACAGTGACTCACTCTGAAATGGAGGCAAACTTGAGTTCGCCTTTCTCCTCTCGCTTCTGGAGATGGTCCACCAGGAGAACAAAGTCGAAGTAGGAGGGGACAAAGATGAGAGTCTTGGAAGACGCAATAGCTGACTTGAGTAGCATCGGTAGCGTCTGCGCAGGAAAAAGGTAGCGTCAGCTTCCTCCTTCCTTTTGCACACATCAAATCAAAGTAGGTGCTCACCTTCGTGGTAAAGTGCGTCAACCGAATCTCGCCCTCCGCCTGAGCATTCGCGCAGTCAAATTTGACAAAGACTTGTCTGACGCCTTCCTTGACCAATGCCATGGTGCCTTCGCGTTTTGCACCCCGCTTCTGACCTCCACCGAGGACCAGATCCTCACTGAGCACTCTTCTCCGCCCTGCTAGGTTGCGCAAAGGAGTGAACAGAGCTCGAATCTCTGGCGTGTCGAGCGAAGAAAGCAGAATGGTCTGCCGCAGGAAAGGGGATGCTCCATCGAGGTACCACTGTCGTACTCGTGCAAAGTCGGTCGATTCGTGCACCTTGCGCGGAATGTGGTTCAAGCGGCTAAAGACAAATTTGACGTGTTCCCAATTTTGCATTTGCATGACGTCCAACTGATCCGCAACGACAATCTCGATCGAAGACAGGAAGTCGGAGTCGCTGTTTGCATACACTATAGTCAGCTATGAGAGCATCCTGGGTACGAACGAATGCAGGTACTCACTCGTCCTTCTCGATCGCCAGTCGAAGCCCAAGTGGACTGGCGACGATGATATCCGCGTCATAGTACCGGGCGTACGCCCTCCACTCCTTGCGCGTAACCTTGAATCCCAGCACAAAGCTGTCATCAATGTTGCCTCTGAAGGTAGCGATGTGATCGGCTGGGAATCTCATAGCTGCGTCAGCTCCCGCCAGACGATCGACAGCTTGTTCCGGAAGAGTGAAGTCTCTCAAGAAGCGTTGTGCTGATGGTGTGAGTTCTTCCGATGTGGCTGCTGTAATGGTTCGTGGCAGTATGCCGTCGACACAGCCGGATACCGAGGACAGAGCCTGGACCCACGCCAGAGCAGAGTTCCGAAGAGGCAGGAGAAGGAGAATCTTGGGTCGGGTGAACCCTTGGTCGCGCACAATGTCGTCCAGGTCTCCCTTTTCATTGTCATCCTCTTCATCCACCTGCATCGCGTCCTCATTCTGCTTTGCCTTTCCATTCGCCTTTGTGCTCGCGGACCTTGTCGCTGCCGCCGCCTTGGCGAGCCGCTCGTTGTTCTTCAATATAGTTCTGCGCGTCTTTTGGACGTGGCTGAGCAAGTGGGCACTGACTGTTGATCGTAACTGTTCGCGCTGGGTGAGGGTGACGTGAGGATGTAACAGATCCGCATATGACTGGAGAACGGCCAGGGTAGAGCGTTGTAGCGGAGTAGGAGGGTGGCGAAGGTGAGCAGCATAGGCTGTCCGCACCGTCTCCTGAAGGTGATCTTGCGTGGGAGCTAAGGAGTCAGAAGTCGTGTAGTCGATAGATTCGCCCAGTCCGCTGTGAATGTGTCGGGACAGGGTGTAGCTGAGAGCTGTAGCTGCAGCTGATCCTTGCTTTGAGCTCGATGCTGCCTCTGAGGCAGCGGCTAGTGACGATGCGATCTTCCCATGCGCGCCAATGGAATCGAAGTGGGTGTGGAACGGATCGGGTCCTGATTTTGTTGATGGCGTTGATTCTGCTGTAGCTTTGTCAGGAGTGGCAGCAGAGGGAGCTGTCATATTCGTACTGAGCTCGCTGATGAGGGCATTCTTCTGAGCGAGCTTGGCGCGCGCGTCTGCCTGTCTAATCTTAGTAAAGGGAATGGAGAGCCGAGCTCGTTTGGCCTCGGGCGTGTCTGGTCTTGCGGCTGAGACGTTGATCAGAGTGAGCAGCTTTGTGGGCAGATCGGTGCTGGTGTCGACTGTCCGAGCAGGAGTGGATTGCATCATGATCAGCCTCCATTCCATATAGCTAGCTGAGAGCCCCGAGAGCATTGCTCACCTGTCATCTTTTCTGTGAGCTTGACCTGGTACTCGAATACTTGCCAGCGATCGAGTTGATGTTGCTTCGCCTGAAAAAAGTCGAGAAGTTCGAGGTTGGGCGGTTGCTCGGAGCTTTCCTGGAGCATGCCGCTACAACATCACGTGATTCGACCTTCCAGTCTTGTGGAAATTCTTGAGTCGTCCGGCGTCCTCCGACGACGTTTCTTCTTGACATCTTCCAACCTCATCTTCTTGGAGCAGGACCACATACATATCAAAGCCAACATGAGTTCCTCACAGCAACAGCAGCCTACTGCGCTGCTCTCAGTCTACGACAAGACTGACATCCTCGACCTGGCCAACGGTCTCCACTCCGCCGGCGTCCGCCTCCTCGGATCCGGCGGGACGGCAAAGAAGATCAGAGACGCCGGCTTGCCCATCAGCGATGTCTCAGACATCACCAAGGCTCCCGAAATGCTCGGCGGTCGAGTCAAGACGCTCCACCCGGCCGTACACGGTGGCATTCTTGCCCAGCTCGATCTCGAATCGGACCGCAAGGACCTGCTCGCTCAGCAGATCGACCCCATCGACATTGTCGTCTGCAACCTGTACCCCTTCGAGGACACCATTGCACGCGACCCAGCTCCCACCATTGCCCAGGCCATCGAGGAGATCGACATCGGAGGTGTCACTCTCCTCCGCGCTGCCGCCAAGAACCACAAACGCGTCTGGATCTTGACCGACCCCAAGGACTACGCTGCCTTCCTCAAGACCTGGACCAGCGGCTCTGCCTCTGACGACGCCGAGGCGCAACGCAACCTTTACGCTCTCAAGGCGTTCACCCACACTGCTGCATACGATGACGCCATCAGCAACTATTTCCGCAAGCAGTATGCCGGTCCCAGTCAAGGTGTAGTTCAGCACCTACCCCTGCGCTACGGAGCCAACCCCCACCAGAAGCCAGCGCAGGCTTTCGTCACAGAGGGCACCCTACCAATCAAGAGTGAGCAAATCGTGCGCATGAATGCTGGCCGATCTCAATCTTGCTAAACCATTGTTCCTCGAACAGCCTTGAGCGGATCCCCTGGCTACATCAACCTCCTGGACGCGTTGAACGCGTACGCGCTGGTACGCGAGCTTGCGGCCGCGACTGGTCTTCCCGCCGCCGCCTCCTTCAAGCACGTCTCACCCGCAGGTGCAGCTATCGGCGTGCCTCTCAAGCCCGCCTCGGCAGAAGCCTTCTTTGTCGCTGACCTGGAAGCAAAGAAGCCGCTGTCCCCTCTGGCGTCCGCCTACGCGCGTGCCCGAGGAGCGGACCGCATGAGCAGTTTTGGCGATTTCATCGGACTCAGTCACGAGTGCGATGAGCAGACAGCCCAGATCATCTCGCGCGAGGTGTCTGACGGCGTGGTCGCGCCAGGTTTCACTCCCGTTGCGCTCGAGATCCTGTCAAAGAAGAAGGGAGGCAAGTATTGCGTGCTCCAGATGGACGCGTCATATGTGCCTGCGCCTCGGGAGCGAAGGGAGGTGTACGGCATCACGCTTGAGCAAGGGCGAAACAACGCGGTGATCGATCCCAAGACCTACTTTGAGAAGACGGTGTCCAAGGCCCAGCTGCCCACAGACGAGGCGGCGGCACAACAGGCACGCCTGGATCTCACTGTGGCCACTCTGGCACTCAAGTACACTCAGTCCAACTCGGTCTGCTACGCGCTGGACGGTGGTGTGATTGGACTTGGAGCTGGACAGCAATCTCGCATTCATTGCACTCGTCTGGCGGGTGGAAAGGCGGACAACTGGTGGGCGCGACACCACCCACGTGTGCTCTCCCTGCCCTTCAAGAAGGGCGTAAAGCGAGCGGAGAAGAGCAACGCGATCGACCTCTTCGTCGAAGGTGTCTTTGACGCCCTTACTCCCGAGGAGTTGAGCGCGAGCGAGGAGCGCAAGGAATGGGAAGCTCTGTTCGAGAGCGTTCCTAGCCCGCTGACGAGCGAGGAGCGCAAAGCACATGCGGCTCAGCTGCGTGGCGTAGCGTGTGCTTCGGATGCGTTCTTCCCGTTCCCGGACAATGTCTACCGGGCAGCTAGGTCAGGAACGAGCTACATTGCCGCCCCCGGAGGATCGGTCATGGACGAGGCATGCATCGAGGCCGCCGACAAGCTGGGCATTGTCGTATGCCGGACAGATCTCCGCTTGTTCCACCATTGAGGAAGCCATCTGTCTGTCTTGTAACTTGCATCCTTTCAAAGGGAGTAATGAATCGTCATCCATCAGCATCGTATGAAATAAGCATCGCATCTTCCCACGCACAGCCTGCCGATCATATCATCGTCATGAAGTTTTTTTAAGCCAAGAAGGAATCTTCGTGTGCTCACACTCCCAGCAGAACGATGGAAGATCTCGTCCGGAGCCTGCGCAGCCTCGGCCTGAAGCCTCCTTCAAGCTCGCTGCTGGTGGACCTGCTCGAGTCAGACGGAGACCCAGCTGCTCAGAAACGGCTTGCGGACTTGCTCGCACTTGAGAAGCTCAACGACGATGACGACGACGAGGACGAAGACATCTTCATCACTCCCGACGTAGTCAGAGGCGCACTCCTTTCCCTGCTTGACTCCTTCAGTCGGACACTCAGCCGATCGCGAGATTTGCACAAGCGCGAGTATGCTGCTTTCCTGCAGAGTCAGCAGCAGCAGCCTGATCGGAAGAAGAAGCCCATCAAGCCCGTTCCCCGAGCTGCTCTCCTGAACCGACAAACTTCGGACATTCGAAGAGCGCAGGAAGAATGGAATGCCTCGCTGGGGAGGACGACCAATGATAAAGGCCGGCCATGCAGACCTCTGCCTCTGCCCCGACTCATCCTGGACGGCGCTCCTTACTTCACCTCGACCACGGCCCTGGATCAGCTCGAGCGGATATCCATTGCCGATCTAGAAGCTCCATCACATTTCAAAGGTGCGATCTCACACCGTCGCATAGCTTTCGGCGCTGCTTATAGGTCCGAATGCCGTACTCACCCTCACTCCTTTCTTTGATCACAGGCCGATACCTGCTCTGCCGCGTCATCTCTGCCCCGCTCATCTACGTAGGAGCGACGTTCATCGTAGATGATCCCGCGGGGCATGCTATCCCGCTCTCCATCGCGCACTTCACAGACCACCTCAATCTGTCCCCGTCCTCTCCCAAACTACTCCGACTCCTACCTCGCGGCACCGTCCTGGCAATCCGAGAGCCCTACGTGAGCAACAACCATCACGTCTCAGCCGGTGGGCCGATTTTGGGCAAGGCAGCAACAGGAATCAGGGTGTCCAGTCCATCTGATGTGGTGGTGCTCGAGCGGGATGATGCGAGGCTCAGAGACGTTGAATGGAAGCTACCACTGGAGGCCGGCGGTGACGGGCCCCAGCTGGAGGAGCATGTATGGATGAGGGAGGGCATTTGCACTCGAGCGATCCTGTCGAAGTCGGACCGGCGTGTACAGCTTCCGGCGAAGGAGGTCGTCGTCGACCAGATCGTTGACCTGCTCGACCAACACCGATCAGGGGCCGCGTATCGAGAGCTCGTGGCCGCGAGGCGACTGAGCATACTTTCAGATCTCGGCAAAGGAGGTTCAGGAGATGAGCAACCGGTCGCAGAACTCGAAGCAAGCATCTTACACCAACTGCGTGCCTATGATGCTCTTCGCCAGCTTCGGGCCAGATGTTCTGAGCACGGCTTGAGCATCCCCGACGAGCAACAGTCGATACTCGCAAAGACATCCTCGTATCGATACGAGGACTCATCTGCCTCCTACAAGGCTGCATCGTCATCAGATGCATCGAAACTTGTTCCATCGGACACCCTCATCAAGGAACTATATACCCTTGATCGCACGCCAACAGTCCTCACACCACAGCCAGAGCTATACGGTCAGGACTACATCAGTCCGGCACTGACCATCCAGTCCATTCCGGGAGCAGGCCGGGGATTGGTCACCAATCGGGACGTAGGACCAGGCGAACTTCTGCTTTGTTGTCGCGCGGTTGAGCCCTGCTTTGCCGAGGATGAAAGATGGGCGGGTGTTCAAATCTTGAGATTGGGCCTCAGTGTTGGAGGAGAGGATGGAGTGGATCCAGGAGCGGAAGGCGTCAGTGTCACAACGACGCAGGTCATGGCCTGTACTCGTTTGGTACATGCTCTCGCCGGTGAGTTTCAGGCAGCATTGGAGAGTAGAGCGTACGAAATTATACTGAAATCTTCCCCTACTTCAACAGATCGACCTGAGCTGAGACCTGCTGTGCTTGGCCTCACCGCTGGACCCCATTTACCCAACTCTGATTATGCAAAGGAGGAGACCTACCCTCTGCTTACCGAAGCCGTGCTCGATCCCTCCCTAGCACTGGACCGTTATCAACAACCCGACATTGACGCCAAGTACGTAGACGGCGTTTTGCAACACAACGCATTTGGACCGGGCAGAGATGTGGACATTGAAGATCTCGACGATGCCGGCGACAATCAGAAGAGCATGACACCTCGAGTGGCCCCAGCCAGTGCTGACCTGGCACGAGCTTCAATGCCACACCCACTCCCTGCCATTCTCAACCACCGCTGCATACCAAACGTCTCCTCCGTCTTTCTCGGCCCGATCATTCTTACCCGAGCTCTGATCTCGCTCCCGCAAAACACGGAAATCGTGCATCAGTACGTCTCTGGCGAACGGCCCTTTTCGATCCGGAGTGCCCAGCTAAGCAAGCATGGGTTTGAGTGTGGATGTGTGCTTTGCGAGCTAGAGAGGGCAGAAGGCAAGGATCGCGTGCGCAGGCGGGTGGAGGTCAAGGAGGGCAAGATGGGTGCGGTTCTTGAACGGGCAAGGATGTTGTTCAAAAACAAGAAGGCGGGCTTGATCGGAGGTGGTGGCCAGTCGGACGGTCGGCAAGATGAGGACGAGGCAGAAGAGGATTTGGCCAACGCTTTCGAGGGCATTGTTGATGACATTGAGGGCACGTACGGAGACAAGCGGACACCCTGGTCGAAGACGGATCTGGTCGTGTTGAAGCCGGAACTGTTCGATCCTCTCGTCATGCTTGCTCGACACTGGAGGGGCAGGTCGCAGGGCTGGTGGAAGTCAGTGGAGGTAAGTCTGTCACGATGCTTTGCCGCAGCGAAACGAACGAAATGCTAACTCGTCACCTGACCCAATTGCCCTGTTTCAGTACGAAATCAAGGCATTGCGCTCGGTTGGCGCCATCATCGATCCATCTTGGCTCGGTTCGAGAGCAGACTCATCAAGATGCCCCCCTGTTATATCCGGGACCAAATCCATTCTCACACAAGCGCCGGTGCTTCGCCTTGTCGACTGTCAACGATCGATGCTAAGGATAGCCAGGACCATCGTGAGTGCTCTGTACCTACAATCTCCAGGAACGAGTATTGACCTGGCTCCTTCAAATCTGACGTCCGTTTGTCTGACGTGATAATGGCATGCTGTCTAGTACGCCCAGCAGCCAGAATCAAGCGCTGCCGCTGAGCAGTGGGTGGAAGCGAGCTACACTCTGAGCCGGTACATGCTCGGTGGCGGTTTGTCGGTCTACCTGGACATGATGCGTCGTGCGCGGTTGTCGGACGAATGGGAGCTGCAGGACGATGCCAACGAGAAGCTTCGGAAGGAGTCTGGCATGGTCGCTGAGGACGTCGTGTTGGAGAAATTGCAGGCGAAGTTCGGCGCTGCTCCTGATTTAGAATCACTCGCAATTAAATGACCTCTTTCGCTTTGTGGGCGAGCGAGAAGTATACGTAGCTGATCTTAATCAGAAGGGGCCAGCTGGAAGCTATGAGACGCAACGATGAGGAGCGGGTTGATAATTGCTATTTCATGGTACAAAGAATGGTGATCAAATCCGTATTTACAAGTTGGCCTTGCCGGCCTTGTCGGCGTCGGCCTCTTCGCCCATCAGACCACCAGTGTTCTCATCCGGACGCGCCAGCTCAGCAAGCGGCACCACAGGAGTTGGGGCCTGGCTCGGTACCAGAGTCGCTTTGAAGGAGCGAGTCTCCGCCTCAGTAATTGTCTTTGGCGATGTTGGTCCCTCGGCGCCTTGTCCTGACTGAGCCTCCGCACTTGAGGTCGATTCCGAGGCCTCCTGATGCGGGAATTCAGCTGCCAATGAGTCGATACGACTCAGCAATCCTTTCACCTTCTCCTCCGGAAGACCACTAAGTGTCTCTGATACGAAGCTCTTGACGACATCCACGCTCGGTTTTTGTGCATTGAGGAGCTCCCATGGGTCTTCGCCGTTTGGTCCCTTGGGAATCTCCACGGGTTCCGCGTCAACCGAGTTCTGGATCGCTTGCTTGAGAGCTTCAGCTGCGCGCTCGCTGAAGCGAACCACCTTGGCCTGGCTCTTGAGATGGATCGAAAGCTTGGCGCGTTTTGGCGATGCAGGGTCGATGTACGCGTCGAACAGCGCTCGCACATCCGCAAGGGTCAGCTGCTGCAGAGCCTCCGTGTTCCTCTTGCGAGCCAGGAAGTCAAAGTAGCCAGAGTGGATGGATGTCCAGAACCGACTTGCTTCCTGCCACATGTTCTTGGGCTTCTCCTTCAGCTCTTGGATCACGCTGTCGCGGTGACGGTCGAATTCCTCCGGTGTCATCTTGTCCAGGATCTCTCGCAGCGTAGTTCCCAAGAAGGCATCGATGCGCTCTTCAAGGTAAGCGGGCGGGCGTTCGGACTGGACGATGACGCGGAAGCCAAGTGAGCCAGGTGAGCGTGAGGCACCTGCAAAGACAATGTAGCCCAACTGCTCCTTGGTGCGGAGTGTGTCGAAGGCCGGTTCGGTCGCGATTTGGGCGAGAAGGCTCAGCGTGGCGCGGGTCCGCACATCGCTTGGTGATGCTGCGGCCGTCGCGGCCAGAGTTCCTACCGAAGCGGACGCATCCTCGGTTGACGATGAGCCAATCTGCATGTACATCTGTACGGCGGAGTTGACCTCGCCAGGGGAACCCACATCCTTGACCCAGTTGACATTGGATCCGGGTGGCAAGAGCAGACTCCTCCGTCCGATCAACTCCGACTCAGACAGGTTTCCTCCGCCAAGGATCTCCTCCGCAGTGTCAAGAAGCTTCTCCGCCTCTGCTTTGTCCATATTGCCGTCGACAAGCATTTCAAAGTGTGAGCGAGCAAGGACCTCCGGAATGTACCTCTTGAAGTCGTCGAGCTGAATCTTCTCCAGCTCCGCCAGCTTCTCCTCCATAGTCCACGCCCGCTCTTGGAGCAGGTGGGAGGAGTAGTACATCGCATGCTTGTATGGTGCTTCGAGGGCGTAATTTTCGTACGCCCGACGGGTCTTCTCCTTGATCAACTCGAAACGCTTGGGATCTACATCGTTCGCGAACGAAGCCAGCTTGGACAGTATGGTACTGAATAGAACGGGGAGTTTGTCGTTGTATCCGTCCATGTTGAGGCCGATCATGTCACCGGAGGCCTCGATGTTGTAGCTCAGCCCCGCAAGAAGAGAGTCGTACGAGTACTCAGTGAGAGCGTCTTTGAGTAATTTGGTGAGCAGCCGACTGCGCACAGCATTTGCGGGAGTGGCATCGATGATTGGGTTCTTGAACATGAACAGGGCCGTCGCCTTAGGAAGGAAGAAGCGGTCGTCACGTTTGTACCAAAGTCGCGACTTGGGCGTGTCACGAATGAGGAGAGGCCGAATCGCAGGCTTGTACGTCGGGGCCGAAGCAATGTCTACGATCTTCTGTGGCACATCGAGAGATTGAGGTATGAACGAATTTGGCGTGGGCAAGGCGAAGTCATCTGTTGCTGGTGCGACTGCAGCATGCGAGGCCGTGCCATTGGCAGAGGATGAGCTGTACGCGTTTGGCTCCGTCTCAACCCGCGTAATGCTCTCCGGGATGGGTTCCTTCAAGTATGGAGTGCCATACCACTTCTCCTTGGCATGATACTCTCTCCTCTCCGCAGAAGATGTCGAGGACGGAGGGATGGTCTTGGCCGCGACAAAAATTCGACAGTTGCTTGGTCTCAGACTGTCTACGATCTGCCGGATCTCTTGAACCGCAAATTCCCGGAGCAGACTGCCTCCAGAAATAACCCATTCGCGAGGGTAGGGTTCCTGTAGCTGAGAGGCAAGGTCGGAGGTGTATGCGGATGGTGAGGTCTTCTCTGCGAATTTGAAGGACAGATTCTGTAGTTGCGCAACTTCATCGTAGGCCCACTCTTCGACACCCTTCTGCTTGAGCAGGTTGATGTATCTAAACAGAGCCCGAACAATGTCCTCGTAGTGCTTCAATCCGTCGGTTGTCATGTCGATCTGGACTTTGAAGAAGGCAAATCCATCGGCGCCGCTGCCGGCATAGCATCCGACCGAGTTAGCCCAGCCCTGTGCTTTCAGGTACGAAAGAACACTGCCTTTACCCTCGTGCCCTATGAAGTGGGAGACGATGTGAGCCGGCTTGGACTTGAAGAAAGGTGCTTGGTCCGGGATGGGGAAGGTGAGTTGAAGGCTGCGATGATCCTTGATGGTCTGGTAGAAGACCTGTGTCCCGAGTTGCTGTTCTTTCAGAGGAGAGTGTGGGAAGGATGGTGGCTCGACGGCTCGGTTGGGAACTCCACTAAACTTCTGAATGACCCAGTCTGTCAGCTGGTCAAGAGGTTCCCGACCGAGGACGACGAGCTTCATGACGTTGGCACTGTAGTGGCGTTCGTGGAACTTGAGGAGCTCACTTCGTACATCGATGCCCTGCGAGCGAGGAGTGTCCCAAAGTGTGGAGAGGGAACCTGTGCCGAAATTGGAATACGGATGCGCTGGATCGGAAAGAGACTTTTCGAGCTGGAATCCTCGCCACATGTCGTCCTGCAAATTCTTCTTGTGCTCAGAATCAACAGCCCTCACTTCGCGCTCAGCGCACGAATCGTTAAAGAGGGGCTTCAGGAAGAACTGAGCAAAGCGGTCGAGAGCGGGCTCGAGGTGGTCGGCCCCGACATCGAGATAGTAGCAGGTATTGTCCATGCCAGTGTAGGCATTCGAGTGTCCTGAGTGATTGGAGAGGAATGAATGGTAGTCGTTTTCCTTGGGATATTTTTCCGTGCCGAGGAAGAGCATATGTTCTGCACACGAGAAGAATGGGAGGGCAGAACAAGGGTCAGCATTTAGCTGATCCGGTGGAAAGGAAAGGTGTGAGCTCGCTGATGCACATACCCAGGTAGTGCGCAAGACCTTGGAGCTCCTTTGGGTCTGAGAGATGGCCGACCTTGATGTCCATGGCAGCTGAACCCTTCTCTGTGTCTGGGTCGTGGATGAGAAGGACTTGGAGTGCATTGGGCAGCTGTATAAGCTTGTATTGCCGCTTATCCTGGAGCGGAGTCTCGATCTGCTTGGTGAAGACGGCGTGGGACGAGGGCGACTGTTGAAGAGTAAAGTCCGGAAGCGGGAAGGCAGACGAGCTCGAGCTGGAGCTCGAGTGTTGCTGAGTCGAGTCAGCCTGATGGGTGGCGAGAGTCCTTCTGGCTGGAGATGTGGTAGCGGCGCCTGTCATTTTGGGCAGGATCGAAGCTGAGAGAGGGGATCTTGAGACGATTGAGCGAGCAGATGCGGCGGAGAGAGGCAGACGAGAAGCAGCGGGCCGAACAGATCTGCTGAGCAAGGAGACGGAGGAGGATGACAGAACTGCTCTTCGACTTGTTGAAACCGCAGCTCGAGTCAGCGTCACCATTCGGAGTGAACCTGATGGAGTCAGAGTGGGGGACCAAGAGGTAAAGAGTGCGTGGAAGAGTGAGTGGGAGAGCTGAGTATGTGCTGTCTATTGTGTGAAGGACTCTCGAGATGGGAAGAAAGGGAGCCTCTTAGCGTCGAGAGTAAGTTCGAGCGAGTCGAGGGATGCGGCATTTGCTAGAACAAGGTCGTCATGGTGATGGGTCCCGGTGGCTTCGGCCCGAGCCCGCCTGGGATGTTTATCCGCCTTGTGAGCACAAAAGCACGCCGTGGCACGTGATTCACTTGGTTCTGAACGCGACGCGCACAAGAGAGATCAACACCCGCAAAATTGTCCAACACTCAATCCTAGCAACTCACTCGAGCCCACCGACATCGCACAGGTTCCAAGCCGGCCGCGTCAAGATGCCAAGGTCAGCCAGCACATCAGTGCGCAAACCCTCGGGCACGTCGGCGCGCTCCGCCGCTCGCACAGTCAGCGCAATGGTCCAAAGCGTGCCCACCAAGGTGCCCCCACCAGTTGCCGAGTTTGACACCACCGCCCTCAACGCCGCGATTGCCTCTCACTTCAACGACGCGCAGCACTCTCTCGCGTCTCATAGGAAGCAGATTGCCTCTCTGGCCAAGGTCCACGCCAAAATTGCGGTCACGGAGGAAATGGCAGGCGAGCGCGCATTCAGTGCCGGTTTCTTGGCCTGTCTCGACACCGTCCTCGACTCGCGCTCAGGCTTGACCAATGCTGACCGGATCCTCAAGTTTGCAGCCTCGTATGCAGCCTACGTTCAGAACCAGCAGCAGAAGCACACCGACGGCGATGATTCTATGGATCCAGACGACGAGGAGGAAAGCAATCTTGCCGTCCGGTTCATCTCAGCTTTGATCCGTCACCTGCTCAAGGGACTCGTAGCGCACGCCAAATTGGTCCGCCTGCGCAGCATTCAGACAATCGTCCTACTGATAGAGACGTTGTCTTCTCTTGATGACGAGCTATATACATCGATACAGGACGCGCTCCTCCTTCGCATTCGGGACAAGGAACCCAACATTCGTGCGCAGGCAATCGTAGGCCTCACCAAAATGGCTGGGACGGAGGAGGATGACGATGAGGACGACTTCGATGGCGGAGGAATAGCGCAAGAAGTACAAGGGATGCTGATGGACATTGTGCAACACGACCCGAGCGCGTGAGTGAAGTCAGGGACTCCCGTCCCAGTTGTCCAGATCGAGTAAAGCAGCCAGTCCTGATCAATTCATTGAGTCCAACCTTTCAGTGAGACGCGACGATCGGCTCTCTTCAATCTGAATCCCACACCTGCCACACTTCCTATCATCCTCACGAGGTTACACGACATCGACGCGACAAATCGACGCTGCGTGTACTTGGGCTCTCTCGCCTTGATAGCCGAAGCCGAATTTGCGCTCAGGAACACGGCTGCTGAAGCAGGCCCTGAAGCAGCTTTGGCCCTCGGACCCAATCTCAGTCCTTCTCTGGCAGAGGCTGTGGTACGGACAGGACTGGGAGATAGAGAAGAAAGTGTCCAGCGTGCGGCAAAGAAGTTGTTAGGGCGATGGTGCGAAGTTGACGGCAATGATCTTCGAAGGGTACGTCCAGGAGATATGTCAGGTCTATGATTCACCCGTGATTCTGACACAAAGGTTCTTCAGTTCCTCTCGCGCTTTCCCGTCCTACACCTGGAATCGTTGGCAGCAGATACCATGCCGAGTCCGACCCCGGTTCCAGCGCATGCAGCCTCCCTCGCTCTGACCTCGCTTTACTTGACCAAACCAGAGCTGATTGCGACAACCTCGCCCTATCTGGACTCGTCCTCAGACGAGTTTTGGGCCATACTGTCCCCGCGGACAGCTTTCCTCGCCTCCCACTTTGCCTCCTTCTGCGCGCGCTTCGAAAAGGAACAACCCAACCTAATACCGATCACAGGCGGGCTCACTCGGCGTCTTGAAGACGCACTGCCGGTCGCCACCGCCCTTGCATTCCGCATCCAGGCCGTCTTTGAGGCAGTCTGTCGGCTGGTCCAAGAATTGGAATGGGGCGACTCGAGCGATTTGCCGCCCGAGCTCGTGCAGCTTGGCTCTCCCGCTATCGAGTCCATCGATGGAAGCGCGTCGATGGACCCATTCGACGCCCAATCGTCCATCCTGTTCTCTTTGCTCTCGCTTGCCCTGCACGCCGACTTTGCAGACGAGACGGGCCGACGAAAGATGTTCAACCTGCTGCGTGACATGATCTCACATCCGCTCCTGCCCGCTGAGATTGTGCCGCGCGCGATGGACGTGCTTCGCAAATTGAGTGCGGGAGAGAAGGATTTCATGCGCATCATAGTCGAGATTGTGCAGGACGATGAGGACGACGATGGCGTGGAGGAGGACGCGGACGGGGAGGAATGGAGCCCTCGGAAGGTGAGTGACTGATTCAGTTGCCGTTATGGCAGAGACGCGCATGTGACTGATGTGGAAAACTCTTTACCCTTTCCATAGGCTCGAGCGCGCCGTCTAGAGCTGGAGAAGATTCGCAAGGAGAAGAGTACGGCTGAGGAGCAAGCTCGTCGCGCGACAATGGATGCTCGGCGTCTGCTCATAGTCAGGTCCATGCTGGAACGAGTCATCGGAGTGAGTGAAACAGGCATCTGCGATTCGTATGACACAGACGCGGCATGCTGAAACGTATGACTGTCATCTTCCAGACACTTCACGAAAACACTGCGGTGCACGGTCTGATCCCACAATTGATTGCTCCGGCTGTCAAGTCCAAGGACGCCGTCGTGCGGGAAGAGGGCCTGGTCTGCCTTTCGCTCTGCGCGCTGTTGGACAAAAATTTGGCGGTCGATGTGTTTGGCATCTTTGTCTCGCAAGTACAGCCACAACTGGACGAGGACGGTGATCCGATCGAGGAGGACGAAGCCAGCCGGGGCATCCGGGTCCGATCTGTCCAGATCGTGTTTGACCTCCTGCTCGTACACGGTCTGCGGTACCTGTGTGGCGGGGCTGCAGCAGCGGCGAGCGGGCGTAGAAGGAGGAGGAAGATCTCTGCAAATGATGCGACTATTCGGGATGGCGCGGCTGGCAATGATGCTGATGATCAGTACTATCTGGACGATGACGATGATGAGGACACTGCCGGTGTCGAGGGGCAAGACTGGGAGTGGGTGGACGATGCAGACGACGACGGCGTGGGAGCTGACGGGCTCACCACTGACCAACGGACGACCAACGCCGCAAACGAGATGACGACATTCCTGCTGAACCTGCTCGAGGATGACGAGCTTTCGATACAGGCAATCGCGGCAGAGGGGATGGCCAAGCTCATGCTGGCGGGCATGGTCGAGTCATCGGAGCAGGCGATCCGCAGTCTCGTCTTGATCTACATGACACCAGAGACGGTTGGAAACCAGCAACTCCGACAGTGCTTGAGTTACTTTATCCCTCTGTACGCCCTGTCAGAGCAGCCGAACCAGCGGACAATGGCCAGGATCTTCCTGCCTGTGCTCAAGGTATTGACCGAAATCTACCTGGAGAAGGACGACGATCAGACGATGGTCACGCCCTTGCAGGTAGCGATGCAGCTTGCAGACTGGACGGATCCCGAGAAGGCCTTGTAAGTGTTGATATGGTAACGCTTTCCTTGTGGCTCAGTCTATTGACCAGTGCGAATCTTGCGCCAACAGATATCCTGGCAAGCGTGATTGGGACATTCAAGTGGATGTTGCAATCGATATCGTGAAGGCACTTTTCAAGAATTACGAGAGTGAGTTCCACCCTGTCGCACATACGACGTGGGCCGTGATAGGATGCTGATCATTCTTGACCCTGCAGAGGAGGAGAGGAAAGTGATGGCACAGGTGCTCGGGAAGATGTTCTTGCCAAGCGAGCTCAGCGAGGATAAGAGTATCAATCTCATTCTGCTTTGCATGAAACTGAAGGAGGTGAGTCGCAATCCGTTGAGGGAGAGTATTTGCTACATGTGTCTGAAAACCTTGGTGCTGCATAGTTGAACGACTTTGAGGATGCGGTCTCGCGGAACGCATTCAAGCGTTTTGAGCAGGCTGTAGCGAAGACCTACCCCGAGTCGGCCAAAGCCGTGGCAGATGCTGAGGACCCGTACGCGCTCAAGCCGGATCTCTTCGCTGGTTGGCTACCCTCTGCTTGATTTCTCCTCTGGCGATCCTAGATTCCTGTTCGTGTCTGTATCTGTGCTTTGTTGTATCGCTAATCTTGAACTTGCAAACGCATTGCTCGGATCCTCATCATCCAGTGCTATTGAACATTGAGCTGCTGAACATTTTTGGATTGAGGTAACGATGAGAGCTCGGACAGCCTCACACTGGAAGCAAATGACAACCCAATAGGCCACGATGACGGGGACCGCTTGCAGGGACGAGCTGCAGGGTCAATATCTGGGACGATGCTGCCGCGTCGTGTGGACTCCCTCTTCTGACAATGATCTCAATCTGCTGTCCCTCCCTCACAAGCGGAGGCAAGTCGGACAAGCTGGGAGTCGAGCCGGCGTCGTCGCCGCTGTTGCTGCGCGCTGAGGACAGGCCGCCAAAGGAGAGGATGAGATCGCCCTCTCGCAATCCTGCGGTCTCCGCCGGACTGGAAGCTGAGACGGAGTTGATGCGCGCAAAGGACGCGAGCTCTTCCACCGCTCCCGTCCTGGAATCGGATGCATGGCCTGAAGACGTAGTAGAGGAAGTCGATGAATGTCCGTTGACTAGATTGCGCCGATCGCCACCGCCGGGAGGCTCGAGGAACGCGTCTCGCATAGCCTGAGCCATCTGCTCGGTGACCGCAACTCGGTCGTTGCGAAGATGTGCGATTCGGTTTCTTGCTATTCTGATGGCGTGGATGTCGATGTCTGCTCTTGGGAAGCCTTCAGCGTCGATGAGGGGAGAAGTCAGGGTGGCGTTGTGCTGCGGAGAGGGAGAGACAAGGGACAATCATGCTCTTAGTCAGACGTACCGAAATCAAGGTCAGCACGACAGTATTTTGCAGATACTTACTGATCTGAGAACATCCATGAGAGCGCCCTGCACATTGCACAACACGGACGGGAAGCAAGGAAACCTGGCAGAGTCAGACGGTCGCGGTTGGGGGATTTGTTTGCCTTTCCGCTTGGCCCTCCAAAGTCATGCTTACCAGCTCCTCGTCGATGTCCTTTCGGCGCGCATCGAGCTCGAGTGCAAGCTGGCGTGACATGGTGCTTCTATCAATGCAGCAGTGAGGACAAGGACTGCTTAGATTTGCTCTTGGTTGCGGGTAAGATGTGACAATAATATTAACAATGAGCATTCCAACCTGCTAGGAAGCGTGAGAAACCACATTTATCCGAGATCGACGCACCTTGGGAAGATCGTCCCACACGTTCCGGCTTCCACTCCATCCACCCATCCACCAATCCGTCAGTGATTCCTCCTCACTCAACAAAGTACAAGATGTCCTTCCTCTTCAAGTCTTCACCCCCGCCTCCTCCCCCTCCACCAAAAATCGTACAAGGCACCCCGCTCGCCGCCCTGCTCAACACCCGAACCCTCGTCTCGCTCGGATTCGTCGGGGGCCTGGTGCTGGGCGCGTACGTGCTCAAGGCTGTCTTCCTGCCGGCCCATCTCTCCCGCTCGGCAAAGTACCGACGCATCTTCCTTTGGCTTGCCTTCGATGGTCTTTGCCACCTGATCTGTACGTCTGGTCCAACTGCACAGTGTGTTTTTCCCCCTTCTGACATCCGCATTGAACGTTCTTTCTATCACCTCACTTCGCGCCTTTTCTTCCGTTGGAAATCTGCCATGGACGTCAATATCTTGTGTTCTGAGTAGTGGAGGGCTCATTCTTGTACTTGTCCACCTTTGGTCGCACAGTCAATGCGTCTCGCTCCTTCATGGCGTACATGTGGCAAGACTATTCTCGGGCTGATGTCCGCTGGGGCATTTCCGACCCTACCGTAGTGGCGCTCGAGATCCTGACCGTTTTGGGAGCTGGTCCTTTGGCGCTCTACACTGCTTATCTTCTTGCGAAGGAGGACGGCCGGTACCACTACTGGGCCATTGTCCTTAGCACGGCCGAGCTCTACGGAGGTGAGCAGCGCGCCAAAATCCGGGACTCCGTATGAACCTTTGGTTCTGCGATTTTGATTGACATGATGGAATCTTTTGAAATTTCAGGATTCATGACCTTTGCTCCTGAATGGCTCACAGGCAACAAGGGCCTCAATGGCTCCAACTGGGTGCTGCTCTACGTGAGTTATCGCGCTTCTGCCACTACTTGAAGAAGCTGGTTTTGACCCTGATTCGGATCCTATCCGTAGGTCTACCTCTGGTTTATGAACATGATCTGGGTAGGTCATTGTATATCTCGGGAAATGCACTGCCATGGAAGACGAATTGCTGATCGCTATTTACCTCTTCACCATACCATCAGGTTGTGATCCCAGTCTACCTCATGGTGGATTCGTACGGCTATCTGGCGCGCGCACTCAAGTCGGCACCCGCCAGCGATGGTTCCGTCGTCGCCAGCTCGGCTTCGAAGAAGAAGGCCAGCAAGTCTCAATGATTTTTGCCCCACTCAAAAAAGCCGAAATGGTCTTGATCCTCCTTCTCGCGCTCGCTATTCCTGGAACGGAATCCTGTTTTGGCACTGCGTTCCTTCCCGCAACTTCTGCCAACCTTTCTCGTATTTCATTGTCCAACTATTTGCTCGGTCTGCATTCCCAATCTAACACATGCTCGTATGCACTGCCACAGACAAATGATCTCACGTCAACGGCGTGCTCGTCTGCGGAAACAGGGGACTTTGGTTTCTCGACGCAATTCCAAGTGAGCGTTACAGTAATAGCACTTCGGCTTTAAAAGGACAAAAGGAAAGGGGAGGCGGAAATATGTATGCGAAGCCCGAAAGAGGGAAAGACTGAGAGATTCGGTACAGTCTTCCTGACGATGGTGCCCGCTCTGGTCCGGCCAAGAGGATGTTGAGACGATTGTTCCCAGCTGGCTGGCAGCGTGCCCAGATAGGATAAAGATAGGAAGAGGCGGCGCGGAAAGCAGGAAATACAGCGCGGTGATGAATGGGGCCGGTCGGAAATTGAAAAATGGGAGTGCGAAGTTGGCTTTTGAGGGGCGTTGTTAATACAGTCTTGGAAACTTGGATCGCGTTGGGGCTTCAGGATGCTGCGGGAGAGGCGATCAGAACTTGTTCAAGGCGGTCGAGCTGTGGACGCCAGACTCGTTGTCAAACTTGGTCCAGCCAGATCGAGATGGGTTGCCATAGGTGTCCTTCTCGATTGTTGGGAGTGGCTTTCCACCTGCTCTAGAGGCAGCCTCCGCTTCGGCCTTGGCAGCTTCTTGCTCTTGTTTCCTGTGTCTTCGCTGCGCGCGTGCGCCGCAGATGTACCAGAGGCCGAAGCACCCCAGGCCGAGGACGAGGAGGAGGACTGCGATGAGGATGGAAAGCTGTGTGGTGGAGAGTCCTGCTGTGCGGTGCTGTGCCTTGTCGAGAGCGTTTTGCCCGGCTTCGCTGAGGACGCTGTTGATTCCTGCTACTGAGCCCTGCCGCTTGTTGAGAAGAGGCAGAGCTGAGGCGGACGATGTCATCGACAGAGCGATGGCGACGAGTGGTGGGAACATGATTCTGGGTGTGGCGATGACGATGATACAGTAGAGATGGTAGAAGGAATGGTGGTGGTGGTGATGATGATGATGATCGTGTAGGAAGTCGAATGAGTGTGATGAGAGTCGTCCAGGGACAGACTGAGTCAGTTTGGAGACTGGAGCAGATTTGGAAGACGCGCTTGTCCGTTTATTTCTTGTTGATGGTAAGAAGCGTGCGACAAGTGCAAGGCAGGACTACTTTCGAGTGTTCCTGCAGTCTGTGCGTGTGCGGTGTTGATGGAAGGAAGAGGCAAGTAGAGAAGAGAGCTGAGGAAGAGGACGAAGGATCTGCATCTGTGCCTCAGAAATCCAATGATCTACGCGAGGTGCAGTATATTAACCGAGGCGTGGGAATTCAAAGAGTCTGTTGTGCAGACAAAGGGAAGTTGCCCGATTGTCTATGACATCAGCCACCCACCGGCATTGAGAAACGGAAACCCGCCGGTCAAAAGTCGGGCGGCTTCACCTCCCTTTCCCACCTTGTGTGCCTACTGCCTGAACCGTCAGAGGCAGGAGTGGTGGTGATGTGTGATGGATCATGACTTGCCTCTTCCCAAGGCGAAGAACACCCGAACAAACTGCTGGCAGAGTTGCTCCTGTTGTAGCTCAGGGCACAATGAACACTGCGTGGGTCACTGTTCGTGTTGAGTGAGGAAGATTGTGCGCAATGAAGTCATTTTTTTCCCAGATGCGTCCAACGACCCGTGGGCCCGGAGACATGTGTGTGCCATACGCACAAGTCTGCGAGTATAAAGATAAGCTAGACGCACAACACCGTGCCCGCCCACCCACTACCTTCCTCTCAACGCTCGTCAGTTGTACCCTAGCCATTCAGATTCCCTGCTCCGTTCAGTCATCCCCACGTCGCCCATCTCTGAGAGCGACCGACCATGGCAACTCACACCACTGCCAAAACCCCAGCGGCTCCCGCCTTCCTCAAGTCGGCCACCGGAGGAGGAAAGGGGTCAGCGACAGCCTTTGATGTGCCCACCTTCACCCTGATCGACTACACCAAGTTCCTCGCAGCCGGGGGGCTCTGCGCAACCATCACCCACGGCATGATGACTCCCGTCGATGTCGTCAAGACCCGCATCCAGCTCGAGCCCCCGGGCAAGCGAGTTGGGATGCTCACCATGGCGCGCAACATTGTCGCCTCAGAGGGACCAGGCGGTCTCCTCACCGGTTTCGCACCAACTGCTGTCGGATACCTGATCCAGGGTGGTCTCAAGTGAGTCCTTTCCATTTCACTTCAGCGTGATCAACAAATCTCTGACGCGCTCCGAGCTGTATCCTTTCCCTGCAACCTCAGATTTGCGGGATATGAATGTAAGTGATCTCAACGAAACCGACAGAAAAGCGCGTCTTCTTCGTCATCCTCTGACATGAGTCGCGGCGCACACATCACCACAGTCTGGAAGCGTCAATTTGTCATCCTCGCTGGCTCCCAAGAGACGGCACAACAGTACCGCACAGCCATCTACCTCACCGGCGCATCCATCGCAGAAGTCTTTGCTACCCTCGCCCTCACCCCTCTCGAGGCAGCCCGGATCAGGCTCGTGTCTGAGCGGGGATATGCTAGTAATCTATTTGGCGCGTTAACAAAGATGACCGCCCAGGAAGGCATTGGAGGTCTCTATGCTGGTGGGTAGCCAATGTGCTGAAGTACGCAGCCAAACCCGGCGCGCTAGAAGCTGATTCACGCTTGTTCCCTTTACTTCTTCCTCATCTGTGCAGGCTTGATCCCCATTCTCTGCAAACAAGTTCCATATGTAAGTCTAACATTCGTATGAGGACATTTCACGAATGCGCAGAATTCTGACACGGCCCCCTCTGCTACTTTCAGGCTATCGGTCAATTGTAAGCTTTTCCGTTCGACTGGATGTGATCCTGACCAACTCTCTAACTTGTCTTTCCTCTCTCCCCCGACGCTGTCCATTTCTCGTCCTGCAGCACAACGAACGAGTTCATGGTGAGTACCGCCGTTGATGCCGGACATTGGCCACCAGAACTAGTTCCTTGGTGGGCGCTCCTTGTGCTGACTCCATGCATGTTGTGAAATTTGACAGCACGAGCTGGTGGAGCGCTCCATCGACAAGAAGGCCGTTGAGGAAAGTTCCAAGGCAGGAGAGGTCGGCATCCAGCTCGGATGTGGTCTCGTCGCTGGTGCAGTGGCCGCCATCCTGTCCCACCCTGCCGACACCTTGCTCAGCAAGATCAACCAGGTGAGTCATCAGACGCACCACAAAATCGGACTTATCTCATCTGAGGCGCGCGTACCTTTCCGGATTTTTCCCCTAACAGGGCGGTGGAGGATCAGGCGGAACGGTATCGCGACTGGTCAAGCTCGCCCAAGAGACGGGTCCGATCCGGATCTGGGCCGGTCTGGGTCCAAGGATTCTCATGACCGCAGGTCTCGTCAGTGGACAGTTCCTCCTGTGAGTACCTTTGACCCGACGCGGAACAGAAGGAAGGGGAAGATTGTCAAATGAGCAAATGTTGGCAAACTCATCACTTTCTACGCATTCGTCTTCCAGGTACGCGCAAATCAAGTCGGCACTGGGAGCGCCGGCAGGCATCACCATCGCCAAGGACAGCGAGACATCGTCCTCTTGAGGGCGTCATCAGACCCACTTCTTTAGATGTAGCATATTCTTTTCCAATTTCTTCTCTCTCCTATCGGCAGGCGGTCGTATAGCGCAAAGTTACCCGGATCTCTTCTCAATTTCCTCGCGAGGGCTTCATGCAATCTCACACATCTCATAGACCAGGCAGAGCGTGACCAAGACAACGAAAACATGGTTAGATCTTCGAGTTTTGCTGGGTTATATACAGGAACCGGGGGGAATCAAGGGGGCGCATTCCTCCATCCACCTTTTCATTTCAGGGCGTCTGGTCAGATGCCTTGAGCTGCAGGTCGAACGCATCGTCGACATACTTCTTCACCTCGCGCATGTGCGCCACCTTGGAGCCCGTCGCCACACTCGAGCTCGGTGGGCGTCCCGCAAAGGTGACGAGGGCATTCTTGTGGTGCTCGGTATGCCGGCACGTCGTGTGCAGTCGGTCCTTGACGTATCCCCAGGGTCCACCGTTCAGAGGCTCCTCCTGGCACCACATGATGTCTGCATTCTTGTACTTGTCCAGGTGCTCGACCACTTGGTAGTACGGGAAGGGCGAGAGCTGCTCTACTCGCGAAATGGCAATGTCCTTGATGCCTCGCTCCCGTCGCTGCTTCAACAGCTCGAAGTAGGTCTGTCCAGAGCACAGGATGTGGCGCCGGATCTCGTCAGGAGCAACGAGCTCGTCTTTGCCCTCCGAGGCGTGGGGCTCGGGGATGTAGCGCTGGAAGCCAGATCCGGGCAAGAAGTCCTCAATCTTGGATCGTGCCTCGGGGTGGCGCAACAGCGACTTGGAGAAGAAGTGGATCAGCGGTTTCCGGAAGTCGCGGAGGACTTGTCGGCGAAGGACGTGGAACAGGTTGGCGGGTGTGGTCAGGTACACAACGGCCATGTTGCAGTCCTGGTGTTGTCGGTTGTTCTTTTCCGGCGAGGGGAACACGAAGGGGTGATCATCACATAATTGAAGGAATCGCTCAATACGCGCACTAGAGTGCTCCGGTCCTTGTCCGTCGTATCCGTGCGGCAAGTTGACCACCAGACCGGTGCGCTGGAGCCACTTGCGCTCACCCGAGGCAATGAACTAGAAATTCACGCATAATGAATCGTTGGTAATTCGAGCAGCTTGAGAAGTAAGTCTTCGACAACGTGCACTCACCTGGTCGATGATACATTGTGCGTTGTTAGCAAAGTCACCGAATTGTGCTTCCCAAAGAGTCAAGTTCTTGGGGTCGACCAACGAGAAGCCGAGCTCGAATCCAAGACATCCGAACTCGGACAAACTCGAGTTGCAGACAACAAAGGGCGCTTGCTTGGAATCCAAGTTGTTCAGAGGCACGTAAATGTCTTCCCTCTTTTGGTCGTGAAGAACAGAGTGGCGTTGCGAGAAGGTTCCACGTTCGACATCCTGACCGGAGACACGGACGTAGTTGCCCTCGAGGGCGAGCGAGCCAAACGCGAGCGCCTCGGCAGTCGACATGTCGATGCCCTCGCCCTTCTCCACCGCTTGTCCACGCTGCTTGAGAATACGGGCCAGGTTGCGATGAACATTGAAGCCCTCGGGTGCAGTAGAGATCTTCTCTCCGATGAGATTGAGAACGTCTCGCTTGACACCCGTGTCCTTGTGATCGAGAATTTTCTCCTTGAGCTCCTTGGGAGACGGGAAACCCTCCCATGCCGAAGAGAGCCACTCGCGCTCGCCTGGACTGTAGTCCTTGCTCTTCTCGGCCGCCTCTTCCAGCAGACCCCAAACCCACTTCTCATGCTCGTCAATGTCCTTCTGGGTGAAGGAGCCCTCCTCCACAAGTCGCTTGGCATACTTGGTGAGGGTGGTCTCCTGCTTGGCGATAGCCTCGTACATACGCGGCTGCGTGAATGCCGGCTGGTCCGTCTCGTTGTGACCGTGACGACGGTAGCAGACGAGGTCAATAACGACGTCCTTCTGATACTTGACGCGCCAGTCGGAGGCAAGCTGGCACACAAAGTTGACGGCCTCGACATCGTCTCCGTTGACATGGAAGATGGGTGCGTCGATGGACTTGGCAAGGTCAGACGGGTAAGGAGTGGAACGGGCGAAACGAGGGTCCGTGGTGAAACCGATCTGGTTGTTCACAATCAGATGGATGGTACCACCGGTGGCGTAGTTGGGCAGATTGTACATGCCCATCGTCTCGTAGACGACACCCTGACCGGAGAAGGCGGCATCACCATGCATGAGCAGCGCCATCGCGGTCTCGTGGCCCTTGTCGTTGTTGAAGTCCTGCAGAGCACGAGTCTTGCCGAGCACAACGGGATCTTCGGCCTCCAAATGGGAAGGGTTGGCGACCAGGGAAAGCGCGACCTTCTTTCCGGAGGGGGTGGGACGGACGTAGTTGGCACCAAGATGGTACTTTACGTCTCCTCCGCCCTCACTGTCATCCTCCTTGGCAGCGAACTGGTGGAGAATACCTTCAATAGGGCGACGAATGACGTTGGCCAGCACATTGAGACGACCACGGTGAGGCATGCCGATGGTGATGTGCTTGGCGCCATACTGTACGGTTCGGTCGATGATGGACTTGACACCAGGAATCAGGGACTCGCCTCCCTCGAGACCGAAACGTTTCTCGTTGGGGTATTTGGAAGCGATGAAGCGCTCAAAAGAGTCGGACCAGATCAATCGGTCGAGGATCATGCGCTTCTCCTCGATGTTGTACTTGAAGGGCTCGGGGGTCTCGATGCGTTCCCGCAGCCAGTCGCACTTGTCGCGATCGGGGATGTGGACGTACTCGACACCGATGGAGCCACAGTACATGCGCTTGCAAGCGTCGATGACCTCACCGATCTTCATGCGGGTGATGCCCGCCTTGGCAAAGTTGGGGAGCAGACCGGGACCAAGCTTGACTTCCTTCTCGAGGTCCTTTTGAGACCAACCGTAGTGTTCGATGGTGAGTTCCTCGGGGACGTTGGGGTCAAGGTCCGGGTCGAGAATGCCGAGAGGATCGAGACGGGCGATGCGGTGACCACGTACCTGGTAGGCTCGAACGAGAAGCTGAGCCTTGAGGGCATCATCAACAGCCTCGCCTTTGCTGGAGGAGAAGTCGACCGGTGGCGCAGAGACGGGCAAGGGCATGAGCGAAGGTGGTGGACGGAACGCGTCTTCTGAGGGCAGGCCGTTTTCGAGCCCGCTGAAGTAGATGTCCCAGGAGGCATGTACCGAGTTGGGGTCCTTCTTCCAGCGGCGGTGCATTTCCTCGACATAGTAGAGGTTGTTGGTGGTGACAAAGGAGTCATTTGGAGAGGGCGCGTTGGGCTGTTGAGGGGATGCGGTGGCGAGCTGGGCAGGAGCTGAGGTCTTGTACAGTCGCACCGATGAGGATGTGGAGGAGGATGAGGATGCACACGGTGATGCTAGACGAGCGAAGGAGGCCGGAGACGAGGCGGCGGCCAGGGCTGTGACGCGTCCGGACGAGGTGGATGCCGCGAAGGAGCGCGACACCGCGGCCCTGGATGCGCAGGTGCGGAACATTTTCCAAGGTCAAGAAAGGGCGCCGTCTGTGGATGTTGTGTGTGAGATCAACGGGTCAGTCTCTCTGTCATGCAGCTCCGTAGTGGTCAAGTGGCGCACAGGCCATGAGGCGGTCTTTGCTGTCGACTCACCCTCTGAGCAGTTGCTGTGAGATGACACGCAGAGGCGACGACGTATGAGCAAAGGTGCGATCCGATGCAGTGAAGTGCTCCTTGTCAAGTCAGAGGAGATGAGAGAGACAGAGATGCTGTTGTTGTGAGAATCGGACAGTTGATGAAACTTGTGGAAGAGCAGAAACTGTTGAACCCGTTTCGATGATGATGCCGCCCTTGCAAACGTTTCGCGGCAATTTCGGGCCAAACTTGGCAACAACAGCGCGATCGCGGCTGATCGTCACGTGACTACCTCGCCCTCGCCTCCCTCACAGCCCACTCCCCTCTCCCTTCCGCCTTGATCCCCAGCCTACCATCGGACTCCAACGCTAGTTGAGCCCAGTCCAGCAGAACACAAGTCCTTCTTCAACGGCACAGTCGGAAAGGGAAATGGGGAGGGCCTCACATCGGCACACCATATGTGT
Source organism: Tilletia horrida (assembly GCA_001006505.1). Lineage (NCBI taxonomy): Eukaryota > Fungi > Basidiomycota > Exobasidiomycetes > Tilletiales > Tilletiaceae > Tilletia > Tilletia horrida. Next base: position 42,278 of record LAXH01000052.1, read on the forward strand.
GGCCCATGAGCCACATCGTGGAGGGCCTCATCACCAGTGACACCGCCGTCTGTTACGACCTCTCCTTCCTGCGCTCCGCCACGGCAGGCGCAGGGCCGATGCACGAGAGCATCCGCGCCTGGACGAATGCCAAAAGCTTTGCCCGTTCGTGACTCGGCTTGACGAACGGGCTGTCTGGAGAGCTCATCTCTCAACTGAACAAGGTCAATCGGTCCCTTTTTCCAAAACGCTGTATTCCAATAGGAGTCACTCTCTATCATTATCGTCATCAACATCGCTTGCCCTGGTATTTCCGCGTTTGAGGTCCTATGTGATGAGCATGACCGAGCTGTGCACTTCCGAGAGGCAGAAATTATCATCATTGTCCTTCAGCTGGTTTAAGTCGCTTCTTTCCCACGCCTCTCCTGCACTTGGTGTTGCTTGAATCCTTACCTCAGTATTCTTCCCCACTTTCAGGGACCACCACATCTGCAAACTCACAAAAGCCAGAATGAGCTATGTTCAACGGATAGCGCCTGTCTTCCTGGCATCTTTTGTCGGCGTCGCCACAGGTGCGTCAGTATTTTTGGTTAGGACGGAAAACAAGTCCAAGTCCATTCTCATTGAAGCATATGGTTTTTCTTTGTTGCAGGCGTGTACGTCTTTAAGCCGCTCCTCCTTCAATACAGAGCGGAGACACACGGCACCTGGAAGCCAGAGAACATTGATCTCAAAGTAGATGAAGCGACAGCAGAAGCATCGAAGCAGACGACTACCTCAGCCCTGGCAAACGACGCAGCCCCAGCACAAGTAGCGGCTAACGACGGCAAAACAGCATCGAATCAGGCATCATCTCCACTAGCCACCAAACCACAGTGAATGCGAACCTGTTTCTTTGATACAATTGCACAGAAAACGACGTGAAGAGGCCGGGTTGGATTACATTGAAAGGCAAAGCCCGACACGGGCACGGATCCGACTGCTTTTTTACTTTTGCTGTCATCGCAGTCTCTCGTTGCCGAGGGCAGCCTGAGAGCAAAGGAAAACAACCGCAAGAGCAACCGATTGAGAACCTCCCTTGAATTGATGGCAGCTTGCGAAACGTAGGCACAAGTGACTCACCGAAAGGGCTTTGAAGACGACGCTGAAGTCCCGGTTGGAGAACTCCTCATTTTTGCTCAGATGACCGTAGATGTTGGAGGTCAGTGTACCTAGCGCGATTGGCACGCCTTCCATCTTGGCCGCCTCCTGGGCGAGACCAAGATCTTTGGCCATCAATCTATGAAGAAACTTCTCCGTCAGCCTTGGCTGACCAAATACCAGTGGCAGAAGTGGTGCTTACCGAGCTGCGAAGCCTCCTTCCCAATCCCTGTCCGCGGGGGGACTGTGCTGAGTGCCCTTCAATGCTCCTGGAGCGGGGTTATTCGTCTCACTGGACCAGCATTTGCCTGGGAGCAAGCACAGGAGTCAATCACAATGCTTCTTCGTTCCGTTCGAAAACTGATCTTCGCAGAACTCACCGGTGGAAGTGTTGAGAATGTGAGCGAGCACCTGAGGATTGAGCCCATGCGCCTGACCGAGGAGCATCGCCTCGGCAGTGCCGACCATGCTGATCCCGAGTAGCAGGTTGTTGCACAACTTGGCAATCAGACCACTCGAGTTCTTGCCGCAGTGTATCACACGCGCTCCCATGTTGAGCAAGATGGGCTCCGCCCTTGCAAAGCTGGTGGGTGAGTCGGACCCCACCATGAAGCTCAGCGTTCCCGCTCTGGCCCCAACCACGCCTCCCGAGACGGGTGCGTCCAGCATTTCAAACACGCCCTCCTGATTGTTCGAGCCGGGCGAGACACCTGCGCTGCGGACAAGTTTGACAACGTCGAGAGAGGTTTGAGGGTCACAGGTGGTCGAGTCGAGCAGGAGAGTCGAGTGTTCTGGCTGGGCATGTGACGATTCTCCTCGGAGGTCCGTGAGACCTTCGAGAATGCCGCCCTCAGCTGTGTACACCTCGCGCACCTCTGGCGATGAAGGCAGCATGGTAACAATGGTGGAGGCGAGGCGGGCAACGCCTGCTGGTGAGCTTGCGGTGACAATCTTGCGACCTGGATACAGCGACGATTGGGAGGAGAGGAAGCGGGTAATGGTACGCTCCGACATATCATTGACGACGATGGAGACATCAGGGTCGGAGTCCTTGAAGATGGAGCGGGTCAAGTTGGAGCACATCTCCTTGCCCATCGCCTGCCATGTTCAGGAAGCAGGGACCTCAAGATGTTAGTGAGCAAATCGGAAATCTCAAGCAAGGCTTGTTGGGGCAACTCACTCCCAGTCCGATGAAGCCGTACGACTTGGAGCGGGAAAGCCCAGCCGCACTCGAGGCCGCAGCATTCTGAAGCAGGATCCTTGTTGCCAGCATGTCGAGAGCACCCGTGTGTGGACCTGTGTATGTACAAAGAGGCTGGAGAGTGTTGAGAAGGTGGTCAAGAGTAGTGTTGGTCCAAGCGCCAGGGTCTTCCAGATCTTGGCCGAGGTTCGTGTGAACTTCCTCAGGGGATAGAATCAGCTCATCAATCTTCTCATCTTCCACTTGAACCACCAGCATTCGACGCAGCAGCAATCCCTGCTGAGCAAAGGTATACAGGATCCTGGCAACCATGGCAGATCCGCTCGAAGATCTCGTGCTGAACGGCGGGGCAGACGCACGGAAAACAGCAGCAGAACTCCCAGGCATTGAACATTCCAGGAGGGGTCCTCAAGATGACAAGGCAGACGACAACGTCGATGCCGACGATGATGCACACGAGGAGGAGCTGGACGATGGACAGGACTACGATGACGGCTACGATCGCCAAACGTCGCATCCTTCATCGGACAGAATACCAGAGCTAGGGCCAGGAGGAGCAGCGCGGAACACGGGGCCGAAGGGTGTCATAACAGACCAGAGACAACGAGCGCAAGCTAATGCGCAAGCGCAACGAGAGAAGAATCGAGCCATCAACACTGCCTTGCAACGGAAAGCCCTGACGGCACTGACCGCTGATGAAGAAGACCGGTTACGCAAACTGGAGCTACGGGAACAAGATTCTGACGATGATGGCCATGGCACCCGCGGCAAAGATCGAGGCAGCTCGAATGATCGGGTGGATCCAGTAGCAGCCGCTGACTTCGCGGCGCGAGAACGGCGGCGGGAAGAGCGAATCGCAGAGCTCCAACGGGAAGCGGAGAGGAAGCGAGCGATCATGCTAGGTACTCCTCTCAGTCCTGCGTCAGCACAGCCTGCTCAGTCCAAGGACGTATGGTTCGGCCATCTTCGGGAAGTGGACGCAGCCGGTTTTGTTCGCGCAACAGACGAGGAGAGAGATGATGTCCCTGTTGTTGCGCATCTATACGAGAAGGTGAGATAGAGCCAATGTAGCATTTACAGTATCCGATTTACAGGTTCTCACTTCTCTGATGCTCTCTGTCCGTGCTATCGAATTCTCAGCATGTACCCGCATGCCGCGTGCTCACAGCTGCCCTTGCCTCCCTCGCAAGACAATACCCGCATACGAAGTTTATTCAAGTTCGAGCTTTGGCCGTTGGGTATGGTCTTACAGAAGAGGAGGAGGACTTCTTGGTGGAGGAGGATTTGGGGCGTGGTGAGGAAGAGGACCATCACGATGAGGCGGCCGCAATGGAAAAGTTCGAGGCTCTCAAGGCCAAAGTCGAGGTCATCCTGCCGACATTGCACATTTATCAGGGCGGCGACCTCGTGGCCAATCTGGTCCGACCGGATCTCGACGAGACTTGGAGAGGTGGTCGAGAGTCCAACATTCGAGATCTCTTAGCATTGTAAGTATGGGCTGAGACTGCATTCTGTCCCTGTATGTTCTCAATCTCTGACAAACGCTCTCCGACGCCCTTCAGACATTCGGCCATCTCTGACAACCGCGAAAGCCAGGGACCGTCCGCTGTCGCGAGGAGGCTAGGTCAGCAGCAAGAATCGGACGATGATGATACGTAGACCACTCGGACCTCGCTGCTTCTGTTTCTTTGCATCTTTTCATGATACCCAGCAACTGGACACTCACTTTTTTGGGCCAAATCTTCATCATTCATGACATACATACTTGTTACCTCCTCCTGTTGCGTGTTGTGTTGTCGTTTGCCGTCAGAGTTAATGTTGTGCCACGTGGGAAACTGAGGCGAAACCGAGTGACGGATGACCTCAGGATTCAGGAATCATCGAAGGCGACGCGAACAACGAGCCACAACGACAAGGACGGAGTTTCTCAATGTCAAAGGCATCCCCTCATCGCTCACGAAGCAGGCAGCAAGGTGAGAGCCGTGGGGCCAGAGGTGGTGGCAGTGGAGGTCATCCCCATGCTACAGCTGGCGGAAGGATGAGCGGTGGTGGAAATTCAGGAGGCTCCCGACGGACCTCGGCACCGAGCAAGGCCACAACAACAACGACTGCGGGTAAGGATGCGCGCTCCTCCCAGCTAGCCAAAGAGGCAAAGGTACAGAGATCCATCTTGAAGGAGTATCTGTCCTCTGCCAGCGACAAAGCCGGAGGATCCGGGAGTCTGCCTTCGTTGACAGGCCCCAACTCGGACCTCGAATTCGCGCGGAAGAACCTGCGGAACACATACCTCAACCTGCTCTTCACCTGCACCTTTACCCGTTCTGCCCACGGAGTCGACTCCAGTCTGTGGGTGGAGACGACGCATCCACTGGCACATCTATACCGCAAGCACCTCAGCAGGTTAGAAAGTGTGATCGCAGCGTACTCCAATGCCGCTCCTGGGCCCAGTAAGGACACCGGAAAGCGAGGCCCAGCGGCCTCTACAGGCAACACTCGCAAGGCTCGCCTCAACGAGTATCACCGCGTCGCATCTGAGTTCCGCAAGTTTCTCATCAGTGAGGAGACATTCTGGCAAGAGCTCGCTGCTCGAATCGTGCATACATTCCAACTGCACGAAGCAAAGCCTTTGTTCGACACCTTGGGAATTGTCTACGACACGGACACCAGCACAATCACCACAAGTTCATCTGCTCCTCCTGCCTCCTCGGCAGGCCAGGCTCATCCGAGCTCATCGCAGCAACATGCACGCGGGCCAGATCACTCCCTTGAATCGGCTGCTCGTAATGCCGGCAATGGGTCCACTTCTTCCGCCGGAATGAGTCGGATACAAGGCGCAGGGTCCGCTGCTTTCACATCGGCCACCACTTCTGCCGCCGAAGCCGCTGCGCAGGTCAAGGCTGCTACCATCCCCTCCAATCGGGATCGGCTGATCGAGATCGTGCACAAGGCCTTCATCTGCGGCGGCGACCTGGCCAGATATCGAGCGGAGCTCTCAGACAAGCCGAGCGATGCAGCCTCCCGCGCGCCAAAACCAACGCCAGACTACAGTCGAGCCTCAAGCTTCTACACCCAAGCCAGGCTCTTGATACCTGACAATGGCAACCCCTCGAACCAGCTCGCAGTGATCTCTGTGTACACGCACGACAGTCTCGGCGCGATACACCATTACTACCGCGCCTTGTGCTGTCGGGTCCCGTTTGAAACAGCGCGCGGGAATCTCGAGAATACGCTGAGCAAATCCGTCAAATGGTGGGCAGACCGTATGGAGGAGGTCGAGATCCAGAGATATCGCGAGGCCCAAGCAGCGGCAGGTGCTGTGGTTGATGACACGATCCGGCCGCGGCTAGGACGTGGCTGGAGACCGAGACGACTGCGGGAGGAAGTTGCCGAGAAGGACCATCAATGGAACCCTCAAGACCACACGGACTTCATTGAGCTATGGAGTGCAGAGTTTCTCGCCTTACATGGTCTGTTCCATCGCAAGACGCAGTGAGTCACAAAGCGCCCACGCTGTGCCCAGTTCAGCAAGCTCATCGTCTGACTTGGGCCACTTGGCGCTTAGCTTCACCTCCCTGGAGGCCATGAATCAACTCGTGGTCTCCAAGTTCTCGCTTCTGGTAGAGAACCGGGCGCTGACGCCAGACGCTGTCAGTCAGGTGATTGTCAGCGGGCTTTCAGCATCTTGGGTCACCAGGCTCTGGAGGAACACCGCGGCAGGTAACGGCCACAGCAATAGTGGCAGAAAGTCAGGCTCCTCCACTGCAGACCATGCCACCTCAAACGGCAAAGGCAAGGGAAGGGAAGTGACAAGCAAGATCAGATCAGAGGAAGACGGGCGCTTTGATCCGTCGGAGGAGGACGAAGATGACGAGCTACTACCTGCCGGATTCTCTTCGGAGCAGTGTCAGGCGATACATCTCAGCATTGAGAACCAGCTTGTCGCTCATGTGCTTCAGGTGATTCGGGTGCTCTTTGACGTCGGCACGCGCGAGACTCGCGGTGTTTTGCAAAATGCACGACGTGGTACGGTCACCTCTGCAGGCGGTCAGGCCACGCGACTTCCCGCGGCGCAGGAACGAGTCACGGCCGTCTTCAGGCGCGTGCTTCCAGCCCTACGTGTTGCGATGAAGTGGATCAAGGGACATCTGGAATACATTCAGAGATGTAAGGATCGTGCCCTGACATCAAGCCAAAGCTCGAGCCCGGACAGTCACGCAAATTCGTCCCTGTCCCTTGATCGGATACCCAACGGATACGAACGAGAGGTCTTGCTTGCCAAGTCTCGCGCCGACGGTGGAGTCGTCGAGAGCATATTCTCCTTCTGGCGAAGCTTTGTCGATTTCATCAACGTGCTACGCTTTGCCTTCCCATGGGACGATCTACCGTCACTGGACGCCTTGGGCCCGCTCGGAGCGCCAGCGCTTTGTCTGGAGGAAGACCTCGATCTGCGCGGGTTCAGTCCCACCAAGAAGGCCATGCTGCCTCATGGCAACGGCGGCATGGGCGAGGCCTGTGCCGCCATCGGACTCAGTCAGGCTCTGCCGAGCGAAGAGCAGCTCATGCGGATCGCCGACTTGCTCATCGATGCTAAGGTTGTAGCCGAATCGCAGAACAGTCCAATCGCCTTTGACGACGAGCGCAATGCGTTCATGTATGCTGTTCCTGATAGCGCGGAGCCTGTCAGCAGCTCACAACACCCACAGTCTGTCCTGAATCAGTCACAAGAAGATCGCCACGCGGAGGTGGTGTATGGCACCGGTGCTCCGAAGGGACAAGACCAGGCAACGGCTGTGGCCTTAGCATCGGCTGCGGCTCATCAGACAAGCATTGCAGACGATGCCGGTGAGGGTGAGCCACGCGATGGCGCTACTGCGCTTCTGGATGCTCAATTGGAAGCGGGATCGGAAGGCTTCTCAGAGTCAACGGAAGATGTTGTGGATCTGGCCATGCGAGCGGTCGACCATCACTCTGCAGCTCTCAACAACCCTTCCGGCGTTACGGGCGCTGGGCGACCCGATCTGGACCAGCAAGATGATGACGACGAAGAAGACATGATTCTGGTACCAGCCGTGCGAGACTTGTGGTCACATCGTCCCTTGGGGCCACCGGCTGCTCCAGCTGCGGGGTCTCCACTTCGGACCGCTCAGCTTCCCTTACCTGCATCAGGCTCTCCAGCGCAAAGTGCTGGCCTGGGAAATCCGGCTTTTCCGCAAGCTGGTAGCCCATACCTTGACGCTCGAAACCTGTCCTCATCGGGACCCGGACCCTCATCATCATCCACGGCTCAGCCAGCGCTCTTGTTCGGTGGAATGGGAGCGAATTCACATACTCCTGTGAGCGGGCATCGAGCGAGCATCTGGTCGCCAGGACCGCTAGACATGCGGTCCGCCACACCGCAATCTGCGGGAGTTGCCAACATCTGGGGACCTCCCGGTGCTGCCGTTGGAGGAACCACGACGGGAGTAGGCGGCAATCCTGCTCTAGCATCCGCCGTCACTGCGATGCCCTCGCCAAATTATGCGGCGGCACAGGCGTTTGTGAGTGGCGGCCTTTTCTCTTCGGCTTTGGCTTCCGCTTCAACCAATCCTCCCGCCATTTCCTCGCATTTGAATGGGGCCCCAGGTCTTCCACTCCATCCTATACATGCTCCATACGCTATCGATCCGAGACTGCAAGCGTCTCATAATGACGCGTATGGGCAGAGACAGCCTCCGCTGCAGAGTTCTAACGACGATCCCTTCCTATCGCGCGGTCAGGAGCACTATGCTCCTTACTCTAGAGCCCCGGGCAGCTAAAATGTTGTTCTGCCCCGCCTGTTGTGTTTTTTGGGCCGTTGGCGGGAATGAATTTGGCTCTATCTTCGTGCATCCACAGCATCTGTGCACGCGTCTGTGTTTCGTGTCTGATTTGGGAAACATCATCCTTGTGACTACACACCGGCCAGAATAGCCAAAGCCTTGGATTTGACCCCATCGGCCGTGGCCTGACCCTGCGGAGGAGCGATGGGGGCAGAGGTGTCGATGGCCGCAATGTCCTCGGCGGACAATAGCTTGCGCAGCGACAAGTCGTACACCACCTCCTCGATCCGTTTGACATCGTACTAAGCAAAAAAGAAGGCAGTGATTGTTGGGCACCTCTTCCGTGAGCACGAGTGAAAGCTGCCTCACTCACTTTGATGGCATCGAATCGTTTTCGAAGACTGTCGTTCTTGAGGTTGAGCAGCTGGAATCCTCCGTGGACCTCCTTGACGAAAGCTGACATGCGTAGTGGCGATGCATAGTCCCCTTATTCCGGATTCACTCGACGCGTCAGCGAGCAGGCACATGGGTTAAGGACATGCCTGAGATCAACTCACCGACTGTGACAGCATTCATGGCCAGGCGAGACAGGTCATTGATCATGTTGACCAAACCATGCAGATATTCCTCAGTCGTGAGAAACAATCGTGATTCTGTCCTCGCGTTCACTGGTGCAGGGTCTGAGGCTGTCAGTCTCCAGGCGACGTGCTCGCAGCAGCTGAAGCGCCACTTACAGCCAAGTATCTGCGAGCTCTCTTCCTTCGTCAGCAGAAGGCCCGTGCTAAGAAAGTAGGCTTGGGCGGCTGTCCCAATGACGGCGCTAAGACTTTGGCTCCAGATCCCATTGTACTGTATAAATTGACAGCATACTCGGTGTTCAGCGACCTGCAATACGATCGTTCTGTGGCAGATACGAGACTCGATGCAGACCGACTTACCTTCCAGTATTGGTGTTCGGGAACGGACTCTGTCAAAGTGGCGACAGCCGTCCTGACCGCGGCAAACTGCTCTGCAGCATCCGCGATAATTCCAGCGACTGCATGTATGAAGGAACAAGTCAGCATCTCTGCTCGTCATCAAGGAAAGGCAATCCAGTCAGCATGCCCTTACTCTGATCTGCCTTGGCGGAATGGACGCGATTCAGGTGCGCGGCGAGCAATCTGTGTTCTCTTTCGACTGCCTTTGCATTTTCCTTGATGGTCTGACGGTCGGGGAAAGAATCCAACGAAAGGAGAGGGGCAAGAATCAATAACGTCACATGCTAGTTTGCCATGGACTGTCAGACGGACTCACGTCTTGGACCGCACGGTCGTCCTCAAGCTGCTGGAGGAGCGACGAGAAGTCGACCACAATGTTGGACGCGGCCATCTCTGTCTGCTGTGATCGAGGTCTTCAATCCTGACTTCCTACTGCAACTTCTTCTTCTCGATGCTGTCGATGGGCTTCCCTTTGTTCTCCTTTGCCCGCATCTGATGTGCCACCGCAAGGACGACTTCCGGTCACCACCCGGACACCCACCGATACATCAGGGTGGCAAGACTCGCAGACGAGCACGAGCGCGTCCAGATGTCGGTCCCTGCTGTCACGCCATCGAGAGTGGCTCCGCGCGGCAAGGATCCTGCCAGGTGAGTGTGTGAACTCCGATGCAGAGACTTAGGAATGATCGATCCGACCTAACCGCTTGGGTTTCTCGCTCTGCTCGACCAACGACAGAGGCGTCTACTACAAGCTAGCCTTCTTCACCACTGCCATCTTCGCCGCCCCGCTCTCGGCCTTCTTCGCCACCAAGGACTCGATCTTCTCAGGTGAGTCACGGCAAATGTGACTTCTTGAGTGGACCAGCGCAACTCTGACACCCACCCCCTGATGCGCTCATTCTCAGGCAACGCGACATATGCCGGAGGTCTCGCAGCATTGGTTGTCAACCTCGTCCTCGTCGCTTACGTGGTCACCGCCTTCCTCGAGGACGATGGATCCTCAGCACCCAAGACCCAACAGCCCAGCTCTGCGCCCTCCTCTTCCTCTCTGAGCGTCGAAAAGGAGAGCAAAAAGACGCAATGACCAGAAGTGGCCAGTTTGAAAATGGCTGGAAATTTCCCAAAAAAAGTCAACTCTGAGAGTGTGCTCTCGCTTCCGCACGGCATTGATTGTTCTTGATGCAGGGACACGGATGACATTGACAGAGAGAGTGTTTGCCTATTTCCGAGTGATGTAAGTGACAGCCCCCTTTCCAAAGATGTAGCTCGCCCCGCTCCAGACAGTGGTACCAGCCACGAGCCACTGGAACGCAGTCAGAGCCGGCGCACAGAGCTCTTGAGTTTCCGGACTCAGGATCGGCATCACCGTCGACACGCCCACGAGACAGAGCTGAAGAAAGGTATTGTACTTGCTGATCTGAGTCGGCTGGACCGAGGCTGAGGGCAGACTGAAGTCCCAGTATCGCGCTAGGGTCTTCGGCGGTGGTAGTGACGCGTAACGAATGTAGAAAGCTGCGAGGACAAGACCGACATCTCTGCCGATGATCAAAGTTGCGAGTAATGCTGTGATGTTCAGCAAACAAAGAGACCAAGAGAATGTCAACAGAGTCAGCCTAAACACATCATGTCCCGTGGAACCAAGCTCATAACAACTTCAATCGAGGGAACGTACGTGGGATGAGGCCCTTGATGCCAAGGGTTACCACCATGACCGTCATCAGCGCCTTATCAGCCGCAGGATCCGCAATGCTGCCAAACACCGTATAGCTGTTCATCCGCCTCGCCAGATAGCCATCGAGCAAATCCGTAATGGCCGAGAAGAAGAGCAATGCCGTGGCCGTCTTCATGTTTCCCTCGAGCACTTGCCAGCCGATGATGGGGCAGGTGAGCAGTCTGGACATGGTCAGGAGGTTTGGCAGTGTGTAGATGTTTTCTGAGAGTTTGGGCTTGGTCGAGGCTGCGCCGCTCGAGGAGCTGAGGGCGGGATTGGTTATTGAACTTTGCTCTGGGGACGTGAGCGCCTTCTTGACCTTGGCTGCTGCTCCCTCACGAATGGCATCTTCGACCTTTTGGGACGTGCTCCTCGTTGCGTCTTCTCTTTGCTGCCGTTTTCTGGTGGTAGAGCCAAAGTATCTCCTGAATGACAAGTGGGTGTTGGTGCCTATTGTGGGTGCTAACGCCTCACGAGCTGCTCTGAAGCGCGAAAGATCGATTGCTGCTGCTCTCGAACATGTTGGAGGTGCTCGGAAGGAGGTTGCAAGCGGGACTGCTGCCTGTGTTGAGAATGCGCGCAAGGCACAGTTGCGCTTCAGGCCAGGCCCCGCCAGCCTGCATGCCGATAGCGTAGAGGACGCAGCAGTCAGGCTCACATTGCGTAGCAACGACATCTGGAGCTGAGGCGATCAAGCCTGGGTCGACTGATGTTGAGGTGAAGTGAGGTTGATGCTGGAGCACCGTTCCTTTCCTTCTTGACGCGTTCACGTCACACGCGATCGGGACGCGAAATTCACACGCACCAAGTGAAGATGAGAAATGGGAATGCATGATGGAGATTTGCCAACAGGAAGGAAAGAATCCAAACAGGGAACCTGACAACAGACGTGAACAAGGGACAAATGAACAAAGAAGCAAAGGAGGGGAAAGAAGAAACAGCCAGTAGTGGAAGTTGCTAATAGAAAGACGGGCGAGTCATGCGATCCGGCCTTGAATTGTGCATTACTAGGGGGCGGGCACAAATGTGTGACAAAAACTATCGATCCGCTCAGTGCTTGCCGCCGAACTGGCTCTCTGTGACACCCTTGCCCATGGCTGCTGTGCTGGAAACACCACCAGTGACAGTCTTCAGCAGGTTGTCCACAAAGTCGGCACCGGACCATTTTTGGTGGGTGAGGACATCGCATCCAATCTCGCGCTCCTTGCGTTGGACAGTCTCGACGTAGGCCTTCATGCCTTCCTTGGCGAATGCCTTGGCGAACAGGTCGGAGATGTAGGCATTGCTGTGCAGACCACCAAGAGTGCTGTTCAAAGAAACGGAGAGCGGAAAGTCAATTTCATGCCATGTATGCGCGCGCAAAATTTCTGCCCTGCAACCGGGGGGGGAGACAAGAGACGCGTCTTCTGTTCTAAAAAAACTCACATGAACTGCCAGACAAAGCCGAGCTTGCCGAGATCCCAGACGTAGCTCTTCATTTGCTCGGTGGAGAGCTTGGCCGCGTCCCAGTTGAAGGAGGGCGAGAGGTTGTATGCGAGCCATTGGCCGGGGTGGTTCTTGCGCACGCCCTCGGCAAACTCCTTGGCCTGGGCCAGGATGGGCGACTTGGTCTCCATCCAGAGGAGGTCGGCATAGGGAGCAAAGGCAGAGGCACGGTTGACGGCGCATTGCGTGCCGCCGCGGTATTGGTAGTAACCCTCGCGGGTTCGTGGCGCGTCCCAGTCCCAGAAGAAGCCCGACTTGGCGTCGAGGCCGTACTTGGCGGCAATGGCGCGTGCCTTGGAGTTGGAGGCGTGGGCGACCTCGGCCTTGAAGGCGTCGACCTTGCCGGGGTTGACGCGTTGGAGAGCGAGGGCGGCGGCCTCGGAGAACAGGGCGAGACCGGCCTGTTGGGTCCAGGCGTCCTCGATGGCCTGGAGGGCGTCACCAGACTTGCCCTCCTTCTCGGCGCGGTTCATGACAGAGACGAGGGGCTCGAGGTTGGGGTTGGTGGTGCCGAGGATGAAGGCGTGGTCGCGCTCGTCGACGTTGGTGGTGATCAGGGTCGCGGCCTCCGAGTCGGTTCGGGCGACGACGAGGTTCTCGACACCCATGATGTCGTACTGCAATCGGATGGCGATCAATCGGTTGATGTGCTCAGAGATGGGGACCAGCACCTTTCCGGCCATGTGACCGCACTTCTTGGTACCGGGAGCCTGGTCCTCGATGTGGATACCGGCCGCACCCTTCTCGACAAAGAGCTTGGTCAGCTTCATGACGGCAGTGAGACCACCGTGACCGGTGTCGGCATCGGCGACGATGGGGCGGAGGTAGTCGACGTAAGGGGTTCGTTGCTTGTCAGCGGTGGAGAGACGGGTGCGGGATTCGCGTTGCTTTCGGTCGTGGAAGAGCTGGGCCATGAAGAGGTGCTCTACCTTGTTGGGCACAGTGTTGTAAGGGTAGTCGGCAAGATCTGGGCCGGGCTCGTTTGTGGAGGAGGCAGTAGAGGAGGACTGCCAGCCGGAGACATAGACAGTCTCGAGGTACTTGGCCATCTGGGTGACCTGGACGGGGTCGAGGGCACCGTAGGTGTGGGAGGTGGTGCCGGCCTTGTCGTGAGCCTGGAGGAGGGCCCAGAGCTTCTTACCCTGCTCGTTGGAAGGGTAGGTCTGCTTCAGAGTTCCGCGCTTGCTGACGACCTGCTCGGCAGTGTAAGGGCGGGTGACGCGTGCGAAGCGGGGGGCCTTCCACCACTGCTTGACGGCCTCGACCTCCTGCTGGAAAGCCTTTTCTTCTTGCTCGACGTTGTATCCCATGATGTGCTGCTGCTGCGACTGCTACTACTCGAACTCTGGAGTTGTGCTTTCGACAAAAGGGCTGGATAGGAGAGAGGAAAAGGGGGGAAACTTGAAGGAAGGGAGGGATGGAAGGGGCTTATTTATAGCAGCAGAAGGAAGGGAGGTTGCCTAATCGAGATTCTCTCTGTCAGGTGCCAGACTCCGCGCCAATGGCAGGTGAACCCGGTTCGACCGACCGACCGACCGCTGAATGATTGTGAGTGAAGGTTCTTCTGAGCTGTCTCACTCATCCACCACTCAATTCCCACTCCCTCTCTGCTCTCATGCATGATTTGGCACATGCACCAGCCAAAGCAACGCAGTCCCCGCCCGCTTTAAACCAACCAAGTTGTTCAAAATTGGATCGTCTTTCCAGCCCGAAAATTACAAAGTGCTGCTCCAGCTCACACGAGCGCGGACCCACAACTCCCGTCCCCTTTCAACCGTCCCGCACTGCTTTGGCCCGTCTCAGCCGGTCTACATACTTGTATCCAGCATGGGATCGAGCAGCATCGAGATGACTCCAGAACATCCTGGACTGTCAATTCCTATGAGCAAAACGGTCTCTCTCACTCCGTGCCGGTCATCCGGAAGACCTGCCTCCCTTTGCTTAGCGGGAAGATGCTCATGAAGAACAGACCCACACACACACAAAGAGGCCGACCCTTGCTTTGGGCCCCCCCGCACGCCATTCTGCAGATCCTTCTCCTTCCCACAATCCCGTTTCCTCCGCTTCTTCAAGCCACAGCGATCGGGCCAACATCTATCGGCCGACAAGACGGAGCTCACGGCTACAGTATTCCATAACTTTTTTTGGGATCGCCACCTTCAACCCAGCCCAGATCATCCCAACTGGCTCTGGTCTCAAGGCTGAATAGTTCCTTGTGACATCAACACGTCAAGATGGGCAAACCTCGCGGAGGAAGAGCAGGCGGATCTCGTGGTGGCTCTAGCGGCGGCTCGTCGAAGCGCGGTCGAGGCGGATCAAGAGGCGGCAGCGGAGGAGGAGCAGGCAGGGGCGGATTTTCCAGAGCCCAGCACTTTCTCGAACAAGATTCATGGAAGCCTTCCAGCATCGTCGAGTCGGATCCCGAAAACAGTGCGGACGAAGAAGGAAGCGATGGCGTATCAGATGATGATGGCGTCGAAGAGGCAGGATCGACCGGCAGGTCGAAAAAGGGAAAGAGCCGGAGCCGGGACGAGGATGATGATGCCGATGAAGATGAAGACGAGATGGATCCTGTGCTCGCTGCCCAGCTCGAATTGCCCTTGGCTCAATGGGACTTTGGACATTGCGACCCAAAACGATGCTCGGGTAGGAAACTCGCCCGTCTGGGCCTGATCAGAGAACTTCGAGTGGGCCAACGATTTCGAGGCATCGTCCTCACCCCGAATGCAACCCAGACACTGAGCCCGGCAGACACTCCCATCCTGGCCGAACACGGTCTGGCCGTCGTCGAATGTTCATGGGCCAGACTGGACGAAGTACCCTTTGGGAAAATCAAGAGTCCCCACGAAAGATTATGTGAGTTGGAATTGAAACACGCTTTTCTCCAAGAGAAGGTCCTGGCCCGTGTCTCCTGATCATCAATGCTTTTCACTTCCAAAGTACCTCACCTCGTCGCGACCAATCCAGTCAACTACGGCAAGAGTATGAAGCTGAACTGCGTCGAAGCGGTGAGCATCCTTCTGCAGCGAGATGACCTGACCCCCCGGCGCATTCTGGACATCTGGCCCTAAACCTGCCCAATTTCCTCTCTCAGCTCGCAGCCGCACTGTATGTAACCTCGCACGATCCGCTCGCAGACCATCTGCTATCCAAATTCGGCTGGGGTCTCCAATTCCCCATCGTGAACAAGGGTCTCCTTGATCGGTATCGCGTCTGCGAAAATGCCGAACAAGTCCTTGCCGTTGCGGACGAGCTTGTCCAAGACGAGGTGGAGCGGAAACAGCGTGATAAGCTCGATCGGGGACGAACAGGTGACGATCTCTTACTCTTCAACCCCAATCGAGCGCCCGCCGAGGAGGAGGAAGGCGAGAGCGAGGACGGATCTGACGACGAGAATGATGATGATGATGATGATGATGCCTCGGATCGGAATCAAGGCTTGCCAGAAGATTTTGGCAAAGTCGTGCGTATCACCTCTGCTTCTGAAGCAGCGGCGCTCCTACAGGAATCGACGACATCTTGAGTCCAATCCATCTGAATGCATTGGTCAGATACATTCGGTGATCACCTCCATCTCTAAGGCGCACGCGGGGGTAGAGGAAGTTTAAAGTCGAGTGCTCAAGGCATGATGGAAGAGCCTTG
>LAXH01000052.1:58224-73662 GCA_001006505.1 Tilletia horrida
TTTGCGCAAGGATATGTAAAGAAAAAAGAGAGGACAAATCACAGGAGAAGGAAGGAGGAGAGAGGACCCAGTGAGTGGAAGAATGTCGAGACTACTGAACGAGAAGAGAAAGAGAAGAACACAGAGAGGGAGGGAACATGTGTAGAGGGGTTGGAGTGTGTCCACACTGGGCATGGGGGATGACAACACGTAACACAAGCAGAAATGTCATGAGACAAGTAGAAGGGGACGGTGTGCGTGCGGATTGAGGGAGAAGACTGGACAAGGAAAGGTTCGTTTGAAGAGCGCCAAAGGGAGTGCAACGGGGTGGAAGGGGGGGTTTCAAGGAGAAGACTGGAAGGTATTGTAAACGGGAGGGGCATGGTTGGTTGTCGATGAGAGTACGTGGGCCGTGTTCCAGGGTGGAAGAGAGCAGGCCGGTCGATCAGGAGCTGAGAAGTGCACGCGAGCTTCTGTTCAGGCATCGGGCCGTCGGGTCGGAGCGTGTTCGGGGGGAACTTGCGTGAGTGAGCGGTGCCAAAGTCTTGTCGCGTGAGTTCGATCGACGAAGCATTCAACCACAGATGATCGTGTCGACATGCCGGACGGCATGCAAGAACACGTGACAGGGCATACTCCACGCGTCGAGGTTGTGCCCGCTCGTCTACCTGATGGTGCCCATCCTCGACGCCGGTGTCCCAAGCCGTCCTGGCGCTTGACTCCTTCGCAGAGATGCCCGCCCGTGAAGCAAGCCTCCGCGAGATTCCTTCCGACTGTACTGCACACTCTCCACCTTGATTGATCTTTGTCGCACCCACTCCTCCTCGGCCCTCCTCAAATATCTTGCCCGGTTGCGTCGTGAGAATCCGCAGGGCAGGAAAAACTGCTCGCAAGGTCGTGATTGACGTATCTGAATATGAAAAGTTTGCTCCCGAGCCCTTCCTGAATGGAATGTTCCCGTCTCGTCTGATCCTCAGAGGATCAGACAGTTGTTCTTCTTCCTTGTCTTGATGGGTGCTGGTGCCACTGTGGAGGAGGAAAGAAACACACAGCAGGTGCAATATATGCTGTCAGTACTTCGGACATGGTGCAGCGGGATTTCTCGCGTCCCTCTCCTCGCCGCCCTCCCGTGCTGTATTTGGCACCAGATCGCTGGACCGGCCTGCAACGCGCCAAAGCACGGACCAGTCTCATTTCCAACAAATTCCCCCTGACGGAACCTGCATCTGCTATCTCCGGCCCTTCCCCCCTAAAAGATCTCATTTCCCTGCCCCGATGCGCGCACCCTGGGTCAACACCCTGCCCAGGGAAGAAGAAGAACACTCACAAACACATCGGATAGCCTCGTCAAAGACACCCTTGAGACCCTTCTGAGTCAAGGCGGAGCATTCCAGGTATCGCACCGCACCAATGTCTCTTGCCATGGCGTTGCCCTGCGCGTAGCTGATTGGTTGCATTCGTCGCTCGGAAAGCTTGATGATCTCGTCGCGGTCCTCGCGCAAGTCGAGCTTGGTGCCGACGAGGATCATAGGAATGTGTGGTGCGTGATGGCTGGGGCGGGAGAGGAAGCGGAGTGGTAGAGGAATGCATTTTTGGGGGGGGGGGTCAGTATATGCAGGGTGTTGCAACCAGAATCACACAGTCGGACTCACCAGATCTCGGGCCACCACTGCTCGTGCGTAGTCGCATGAGATCAGATCAGAAAAGACGTCAGTGTGCGTTCTTCACAGTAGATTGTGTGGCACTGATGTCGCAAGACACTGCTGCTCCCGCTGCCGCCTTTGTCAACACTCACCTTGGTCCGGACGTTCTCAAAGGAAGGAGGCGACACGAGCGAGAAGCAGATGAGGAAGACGTCTGTCTGTGGATACGAGAGCGGTCTGAGCCGGTCGTAATCTTCTTGACCGGCGGTATCCCATAGACCGAGGCTGACGGGCTTGCCATCGACCATTACATTTGCCGAGTAGTTGTCGAACACTGTTGGGATGTACTCGCCAGGGAAAGCATTGGTGGTGTACGAGATCAGGAGACAGGTCTGTGTGAGGGTGTGGGCCGGGTAATCAAGGGCGCGTGGAGAGAGTGATCATCGAGGTTGAGATCATGCGGCGATGGAAGCAGTTCAGCGGCACCAGACAGTCAGCAGCAGTCGTACCAAGAGCGACGATGGGCGAATGAAGGAGGAAATGGACAGAAAACAGCGTAAGTCTCTTGCCTAGCCGTGCTGTCCATGAGAAGAGAAACGCACCTTTCCAACGGCACCGTCACCGACGACGACACACTTGATGGTCTGCATTTCTGGTTGATGCACAAAGGGCGGGCGCGTTCTTTGATACTTGTTCTTTCTGACTTAGGGATTGCCGAGGGTGATGGGGAATCTGATGAGGGATTTGTGACGGCCGGGTGTGCTGATCGAGCAGAATCGACCTTGTTGTTGGTGTGATGCGAATGAGTGCTGGTGGTGGTGGATCCTGCGATGGTTGTTGAGGGTTGGGGAGTGTGGTGGCTATTGGAGGGTTGCGGGGCTTTTTCAAGAGGGAGGTTCTGAATCCCTTCTCTCACAACAGAAAGCTTAATGAGACCACACACACACACACAGCGCGCAAGATGGAAGGAGACGCAGACAAAGGTGGGAAACTTGGGTGTGCCCTCTCTAGGAAGAAAGGGAATGAATGGTGCTTGACGACCAAGCAGAATTCAGGCCCCGAGGATCGGAGCAAAGGGAGGCGCAAGGCGGAAGTTGAGGCACAGAAGACCTGCGTGCGAGACGAGACGTGCTCGGTGTGTGGGTTTCTCTCCCTCAAGGATGGATCAACATGGCACTCATTTCGCAAGCCACACCTTGTCAAAGGAGCCATTCCACATCCTCACAATCATCAATGAGCATTGAGCAGGACAAGGAACGAGGGTGAAGCCCTCGCGCCAGGTGCTGTAAGAAGAAGGAACCCATGGCCGTCCGGTCATAATGCTGTCGATACTCGTACTCGTACATGGGCCGAATGTCTGGGTGACAGGGGTGAGGAAAAATTTGAGCAAAGATCTGCGAAGACCTGGCTAAAGTGCACCTCGCTTCCAATCGTCGACCCTGTTAGATCGTTCTTACTGCCTTCATGCGCTCTGCTGCCATGAGCTACTCTGACTGTATCTACCAGCTGCATGCATCTCTGGTTCAACGCCCGTCTGACAGCTGATCTGAGTACTTGTGTGCTCAATTCAGACGCAAGATGGGTCCTTACCGCCGAGCAACTGCATGGTCCCCACCTCCCTCGATGCCGCCGGGTGGAGACGCGTCTGCAGCTGCCTCCCCTTTGTTCGATGACCAGGAAGATGTCGTTGACTCGTCGAACTTTGCCATCTTGCTCCAATCTGGTTCGAACAATGGCGATAGCACATCATCATTCAATGACAGCACTCAAGACTGAGGGACCTCTGTGGCACTGTTATTCCAATCCTTCTTCATGAGCGAGAAAGTCCCTTCCTTATGCCTGTCCCCGAGAGCGAGCACCTGTCCTCATCTGTCATCTTGCACTGGATGTTGTTCTGCCCTCAGGCGAGCGAACCAACCACCCCAGCTTCGGTCGGTCGACCTGGGCGTCAAGTTCGAGGGCGTGATGCACACCGAACGGTTGAGGAACGAGCGCTATACCGAACCGGCCGTAAGACGGCAGAAGTCCGTGGCTACCTCCGGACAACGGTGAATTCTTGGATGACGGCTCCCACCCCCCGTCCTGCAGGACAGCTGCCAGACTGGACGGTCTGAGGGAAAACAGAGCGCTGGAAATGGAGGTGGGCAAGACATGGCCGAGACAACACCTAGCGGCGGGATGTGCGGAGGCATTGAGTACGAGACGCATGTGTCTCTCTTTGGTGATGTGCGAACGCTGAGCAATTGTGTGTATGACGGCAGGCAATCGGTCTCTCTGTGCTGCGGCTCCATTCCAAATTTTTCATGTGTATGCTGCCTTGTTGTGCCTCAGCTCCGATCGTCCAGTCAGTCGTTGGTCAGCACCAGCTTGAGTTGCATATAAAGATCAGAAGAAATAGTAGAAAGGCATCCCCTCCCTGCACGTTTCCCCTCCTCCTGCTCCCCGTCCTCTCCGTTGCTCGCGACTCTGAACAACTGTGTGCCCATAACATGGAGGAAGGAAGCGGGGAACCTTTGCAAGCGCTCTACCTCTACACCCATGATGTCGCCCGACAGCTCAAGCCCAGCAGCGACGGAGAGCTAGCACACGCCTTGCACGAGACCTTGCACTTTGCCCTCGATGCTCAGGAGCAGGACTGGGCCTCGCCGTCATCCTCCTCCGACACGGCCGCGGCCCACCAACACCAGCAGCGACAGGCCGAATGTGGTGGAGTCGTGAACAAGGCTCTTGCCGACGTCCGGCTCGTCTCGCCGACTTTGGCAGACTCGGTGCCCTCCTCCTCCACAGCCTCACCCCTTCGATCACCCGTCGCGCTGCCCTCGGACGCATCAGCAGCAGCAGCAGCATTGCCTCAAGGACTGCCGCCCGCCAAGTCTGGCTTCTTCCCCAATCCTTTCTGGTCAGCTTCCCGAGCAGGGACCCCTCCCTCGCGGAGCGGAAACACATCTCCTACGCGCGCCTCTCCCACCTCCGCCAACTTCCCAACCACGCTGGTCAAGCCTCCCTCTGCTCGCAGACGGCCGCCTTACATCTCCTACGGCTGGCAGGCACGCACCAAGACGCTCAGCTTACCGCACCCGACCACAATCTCGAACCCGACCAAACTTGACCCCTGCAGTCCAGAGAACAGGAGCGCCTTCGACGTCACTGCCAAGCTCTTCTTTCTTGATGATCTCCTGCCTTCGTCGTCGCACGCTGCCGACGGCCGAGAGCTCGAAGAGCAAATACAGGCCCAAGCCGACAAGTTGGCTGGCTATGTCGAGAACGCGCTCAAGAGACTGTCCGGTTCGACGGGCATCATCACGCTGGATACACTGCTGCTAGCCTTCCCACAGGCAACTTTTGACGCGTCGCTGGCTGGGTCTCAGGGAGGCAGATCGGAGCATGAACTCAGGCAGGCACTACAGACGCGTCTTCAGGTCGTAGCTGAACTATGGCGCGTGAGTGTGGCTCCCTGCGTACATGCAGTGTGCTGAATGTGCTGGTGCAGCAATCGGAACGCAACACGCTGACTCCTCTGCTGCGACCATCAATCCAGCTGCTTTCGCCAAACCCGCAACTGCAATCCTTGGGACTGGCGCGATTCTCTTTAGACTCTCTCCAGACCCTCTTCCACCTCCTCGCCTCTCAGCGCGGGCAGCACCCTGACGAAGGCATGCCCCACCCACCGGGAGGACCCCCACCAACCACACCCTCCATCACCTCCACCCTCGTGCGCACGCTGTCTGCAGCGGGCAAAAGCAGCACTCCGTCGAACAATGTCGCGTACGAAAACGCGCGGTGGCCAGATGCATACTCGACCCCTCGTGCCGTGCGCAGGCCGCGGATGGCAACGGTCATGCTCCACCAAAACGGCAGTTCTGCAGGTAGTCAGAGCCGGTCCTCATCGTCGGCACGACAGAGCGGAAACGCGTCTGCTGCTGGTGGAAGTGGTGAGGAGAACAAGGCGGTCGCGATGGCGATACCGTCTCAGAGGAGTCCGAATGGCGATAGTCAGGCGCACAGGCGGCAACGTGATGCGGACCAGGATCAGGACCAATCGGCGGCCCTGAGAGAGTGGTGTGAGCACGAGGGAATCGTGCCTGTTGCTGATACAGATCGCAAAGGTACGTTTTTCCTTTTTTTGGACCTCGCCATGCGCGCTTCTTCCTAGCTCGCGGTCGACTGAATGCGACTTTCTGACACTGACATTGACCGCCGTCGGTTCATCCCTTCGTCCAGATGTTCTGCCCAAACGCACACTTCCCACGCTCCTCAAGGAATTCAGATACGCGCTGCCTCACCCGGTCCCCGAAGGTCATCGGCTGGTACCGCGTTGGGTCATGAAGGTGAGCAGCCTTGGCAAGCAGTCAAAGGGCGAGAACGCAGCGCTGACAGGATCCCACTCCATCTTTTTGCAGTACTCGGTGTTGATACGGGATCGGGGCGTCCTGGCGGATCGAGGCTACATCTTGTTCGCGGAAGTCGAGCCAGAGCTCAGCGCTTCCACCAACACCTGAGGTCACCCACTCTCGCCGGGCACGGATCTCGATCAAAGGTTGTACCAAACGTCACTGTATTCGCACCTATTCAGCCTTTGCAATGCAGAATCAAAACAGCACTGATTGATAGAACTATGCGCCGTTGGGACATGACAAGGCTTGGTATTTCTAGAGTTGGAATGCGGTGCTGCCGACCGCAGCAACTCCGAGATCTCTCCACATTGGCACTCTGACTCTCCTCAGCTCGGCATTCTCCAATCTGGCTATTGTCGCTCTTCCTAGTGGACCCTCAGCGGCCGAGTCCCCGCCTGAGCCCAAAGCATTGTCGCCTGAAGCTGCGCCAGGCCCCTTCTTTGCGACGGGCGCGAAGAATTTGGAGATGGACGTCGTAGCTGCGGCCGCTGCTTCTCGCTGCTCGTCGACCCAAGCAATGGCATGACCATGCTTGGGAGGGTTCAGCACGCTCGTGGAATGGCCAGCCCCTCCATCGTCATCGTCACCAGCGCCCGACTCATCCCAATCCGCGTGCCCATTCGATCGTGTTGATCGTCCGCCACTCGTTGCAGGCCCACGTCCTCTCCCCCGACCTCTGCCTCCAGCACTAGCGCCACCCCGTCCTCCCCTCCCACCGCTACTGCTGCTACTACTGCTTCCCTTCTTCGGAGGCTCCAGCATGGTCCGAATCGTTTGCCAACTGAACCTCGTGATTCCCGGCCAACCAAAGACAGGGTCCAAAGTCGCTCTTAGAAATGCAGTCGTGTTGGGATCGCCAGGGTAGCCCGAGCCCACATTGGCAAATGCTGGGTTAGGAGATTGCTTCAGGCCCGTCAGGGACTCTTCTGCAATTACCTGCCCCTGCAACACCAGGCGCCGAGCCTCCTCCTCCTTCAGTGTTCCTCCCGCCGATTTGTTCTCCTTCAGCTTTTGTTGCAACTGGCGCTCCGTTGCTGCCCGGATCTGAGCCGTCTTGCGTACCGTGCGGCGCAAAGCCATGTCTGCCTCGACCTCGGCGAGCTCGAGGAGTTTGGTCGATGCCTTGCGTTTGCGCTTGCCCGCTCCGGCAGATGGTCCTGCTTCGGGTACACCGGCAGGCTTGGTGTCGATATCGATATCCATGTCTACTTCATCTGTAGCAGCAGCAGCCTCTCCATCCGCATCTTTTGATGGTTCAGCAGAAGATCGTCCTGGATCCGCTGGTGTGTCTTCCTCATCGTCGTCGTCGATGGTGATGGCTTTTTCCCCCGAGTCCAGCAGACCCACTGTGGAGCCCAGGATGTGCTCCCCTCTGCCCAGCTTGTCTGCCATGCCTGGCATCAGGACTTGTCCAAGCCCGGGTTCGCGATAGATCCAGTTTTCGAGAATGCGATCTCTCGTCACCTTGGCTGCGATGGAGGCGGCGCCAACGATGGGATAGATGGCGTCTGCTTTGGAGGTGACAGTCCACTTGATGTGCTTGTGTCGAGGGAAATGCGAGGTGAGGTTCTTGGCATGGGTCTCTGCTTTTCCGAGTGTGTCGACATAGATCTGCAGAGCAGTACCGCTGGAATGAGGAATGGGAAAGAATTGATTTTTTGCGGGACAGTTGTCACTCACCTCTGTCAGGTCCACACCGGAGTCCAGGACATTCTGGATCAGGGCTACGGTTGCGTCAAGAGCTTGTGAGTTCAGGTTGTATGGATGCCGGCGCAACATGCCCGCAGAAATGTCCTGCGGTGACAAGACTCTCACAGCCCACCCTGGTAGAAACGGAAGGGACCCGGTGAGTGAAGGTTTGGCATGGCTACCCGAAACGTGTTTGACTCACCCAGATTGTCAGGATTTTGTATGAGGCCTCGTAGAAGATTGTCTCTGCGCTCCGGAGTGAGAGCTTTGGAGTCTGCGAATCCGATCGATTTGAGTTCGCCCGCGTACGAGATGGGAGCGTATGCCACTGCATACACCATTGGCCCGAGCACGGGACCTCTCCCTGCTTCGTCGATGCCCATGAGACAGGGTGTGGTGGAACTGCTGGGTCCTGCTGTTGATGGTAAGCGTGCATTGGTGGGGACGGGAGATGCCCAGGTATACGAGCGTGTGAGAGGCCCGGACAGGAAGGACGGGATGGTCGAGATCGAGGCTGGATCCTGCTCTGCTTCGGAGTCTGGCATGGCTGTGTCTTGTAGAGGCGCAGTTCGCCCGTCGCTGGCAGCTCGAGATGCTGCTGCTGCTGCTGCTGCTGATGCTGATGTTGACGTGGACGTTGACGATGATGAGCCTCCACCTTGGGCTGACTGTAGTGTTGCAATCGAGTCTGTCATTTCGCCTGCCAGATGATCTTCTGCCTCATCTTCGAGCTGGGATCGACCGAAACGCGAGCGCGTCGATGAGGCGCGCGGGTCGTGTTGGACTCACAGCCGCGTTTGGGTCACGTGATTCTGCATCTGAGGTCGCTCCCAAAAAAGTTGATGTGAGATTTGAGAAGCTTTGCCTCCAAGTCGCTCGCTCATTCTGCAACTGGGAGATCAGCACCTTGGAGGACAGCCATGGCGAGCTCGTCCAGGCAGAAGCTGGAGGACGATGACAGTAGCAGCACAAAGGCTGGAGACAATGCGCTGAACTATCTTCACTCTGTCCAGGGCAGTCTGGTGCCGCTCACTCGAACCGCTTCACAGCTGCCTCAGGCATCGGATCTCAACTTTCATCGATCACTCAACCCCTCCCTCGCCGCCAAACTCGACTCCCACTCCCAATCGATCCTCGACCTCATCAACAATCTCACATCATTCCTCGACCCAAGCACCTCGGCTGCTACTCAGCTGTCCAAACAGAACCTCAATACCGATCTCAACAACAATGTACCACGAGCAATTGGCGACCTCATCGACTCTCTCCTCGAGAAGGCGGACATCGGCATTGACGAATACACGGGCAAGCGGGACCCAGCTCCGATCCAATCATCATTCACCCTCGTAGCTAACAGACGGGCAAACGACAAGGGAAAGGCAAGACAAATCGTCGGTGCAGCAGATACAGCATCAGCAGGAGCATCGGCTGCAGGGCTGGCTTCATCACCAGCAGCTCACCACCATGTCAGACTTCCGCCATTACCGCAACACATTATCAATGCACACATGAAGAAGCCGCAGCGCCTCTTCTCCACCAAGCCAGATAATCGTTCCACCACTCCCTGGACGAGAGATCTCAAATACGGCAAGCCTAATGCTACCGTCCATCCTCTGGAGCGCTCGGGACCCAACCGACCTGGGGGTCCTGACCCGAAGCAAGTGTGGAAGAACCCGAAAACAAGGCAAGGAATGTGGTGTTCTGAAGGGGACGCAGAAGACAACTTCTACTATCACGAGATCCTACAAGCCCGCGTGCCTACCCACGCACTCGAGCCGCGTACTCCGGTCCGGACGCAACCTCTTGACCCAGAGCAACCAGACGCCCCGACCGATGCGGGTCCTTTCACCTGGGTCGACTCGGCCCAAGGCATCCACGCTCTCGTGGCGCATCTCAACGAAGACCGCGTGCAGGAGATTGCCATCGATCTCGAGCATACCTCCTTCCGCACCTACCAGGGCCTCGCCTGTCTCATGCAGATCAGCACTCGCTGGGGCGACTGGATCGTGGACACGCTCACCGACGCGGTCCGCGAGAATGCCGAGCTTCTCAATCAGGCATTCACCGATCCGAACAAGATCAAGGTCTTGCACGGTGCTGACCATGACATACTCTGGATGCAGCGCGACCTGGGTCTGTACATCGTCGGCTTGTTTGACACGTATCAGGCTGCAGTCGTGCTCGACTACGCGCAAAAGGGCCTCGCGTACCTCTTGGAGCGGTTCTGTGCCTTTCATGCGGACAAACGGTACCAGCTCGCGGACTGGCGCATTCGTCCACTACCCAAGGAAATGCTGTATTATGCGCGAGAGGACACGCATGACTTGCTCTACATCTACGACTGCATTCGCTCCGAGCTTCGGAACAAGGCTTTGGCCACCTCAGCGTCCGATCAATCTGCAGCTCAGCTCAGTGGCAAGTCCAGCGAAGCGAACGGGACAACCGGCTATCCAGACAGCGCAGCGGCGATCGTGACCGTCTTCCAAAGGTCAAAGTCCACTGCTGCTCGGACGTACGCAAAGGATGTATGGGATGAGTCCGGGCTGAGTCGAGAAGGCTGGCGATCGCTTCTGACTCGTTATCTCGAAAAGAACTCGACTACGAATCCGAGGAGACAGACCTGGCTTGTCCGAGCGCTGCACAAGTGGAGAGATGAGGTGGCTCGGAAGGAGGATGAGAGTCCCAAGTGAGTGGTCTGCTTTGCTCTGCTGTGGATCACCCCCCTTTGACGTGCATATATGCTCAACATGGATCCGATATCTCCCTCACAGATACGTGCTGAATTCGACGAACCTGCTTGGCCTCGCTTCCAAGGCCCCCAAAACTCCGATCGATGTCATGAACGTCATCAAGACGGGTCCAAAGGAGCTCAAGGCGCGTCTAGGCGAGCTGACCAAGGTCATGCAGACAGAGATTGATGCGTTTGAAAAATACGTGAGGGACGAGGCTGAGGCTCTGAAGCTGGCTGCGATGGGGGTCACCGTCGCTGCTACTTCCAACGCGAAGGAAGGAGGCGAGGAGAGCAATAAAGACGACGACGATTCTGATGAGGAGGAGGGAGAAGAGACTGGTGAAACGGTGTCTCGGGACGATGACGTCGACATGTTTGCGTTGGACACGACGGCGGCGGGCACCTCTTCTTCCAGAGATGCACCGAATTCGGCGCTCGTGATAGAGGATGTACGGACCAAAATGATCTCGTCACCTACAGTGGCAGCAGCGTCGCTCTGGTCTGGCGTGCGTCCCGACTCTGGCTCGACGAGTGCGGGCATGGACGTGGATGGTCCGGCACCGCAGAAGAAGAAGTCGTTGTTCTCCTTGCCAGCGGGGCTGCAAGGAGGAGTCAATCTGTTCGGCAACAAGGCCAAACAGAATGATGCAGAACCAAACGGACGGATTTCGACGGGAAGTGGCTCGAATTTACCCAGGCCGACAAGCACCTTGTTTGACGCCATCATTGGCGATGCTGCACATGTCAGCCGCGTTCCAACGTCGTCCAGCTCCAGCTCGAATTCGAAGGCGAGTGTGATTCGGGCGGGTCTGGCAGCTGCGATGGGAGGTCTCCTCGGCTCTGGGAACAAGGCGACACCTTCTGGTGTTCAGACGGCAAGTAGCGGCCACCAGAGTGGCGACTATGAAGACGTAGCGACTGCTCCTACTGCATTCCGTGCGGGCGCGACCGATCGAATGGCTCTATCTTCCTCTGGACCTGCTCCTGCTCCTGCGATCAAGATGTCTTCGGGTCGGACACTGAGCTCGATCACTCAGAAATTGCTCTCGAGAGGATTCCACAACAATAATCCGAGCACCACAAACTCGTCATCTACGATGCCGAGTCTGTCGGAAGCGCTGGCGAAGGCCAGCCTCGAAGCTGCAAACGGACGATCGGCCCACGATGACGAAGACGAGGACGAGCCGGACGGGGGTGAATACGGAAGCGTGATCCGGTTGAAGAGGGCCAAGAAGCAGCAGCAGAAGAAGAAGAAGCGTGGCTTGGAAGAAGCTGAAGTTGAAGGAGGTGAGGGAGAGAGCACGCCGCTGTCGACGCTGAGAAGGAGCAAGAAGGCTCGAACGGACATGCCGACTTCATCATCTACGTCTACTACGGCCGGCCCGACGGGTTTCCTGAAACCGTTTGATCTGACGAAGGATTCGTCCATCTTGGACCTGCCTGCTCCGGCTTCTTCTTCATCGTCGTCATCGCTAAAGAAGGGAAACAAGGATCGGAAGAGCGGCGGCGGCGGCGGCGGTGGCGGTGGGGGAGCCAACTTTGGCCCGGCGCCGAGGAAGAGGAACGAGTTGGGAAGCGGGAATCGAAGTGCGACCTTCAGGTCGTGAGGACGCTTGGTCCCTTCTGAGAGCGAAAGGGGGGGAAAGGTCAAGGGAGTGCACAGTTCAAGCATTGGTTCCGGGCGATGAGGAAACCTGGGCTGTTGGCACCTCTCACCATTGTAGCGCGCTTACTCTAGATGGTCACAGGGCATGTAGCTTAAGATCAATCCTCATCAGACATACATCATACCTTCCTCTTCCTACACGGGCAAGAACGGTTTCAAAACAAACGACGATGGGATTAAGCGGGAACCGAAGAGGGGGTATCTTTTGATATGTACAACGAGGATGCTGGTATATTTGACAATGAATGAGGGTGGTGGGTATCAGCGGAGCCGGGGGCCGGCCCAGGTAAGCTGATGCAGATTAGTTGTGCAGCGGGGCGAAGGTGATGGGGGGTTGGACATCCGTCTTGCGGTGCTCCGTCGAGCTTCCAGGTGGTTGGGCAAGTTTTTTTGAAACTCGGAACAAGGATGCTGTGCTGGACACCATCGATGTCGAATGAGAGCGAGGGCGAGGGTAAGGTAAGACAAGACGAGTGTTGGTCGAAGAAAAAGGGGGGCTTTTCTCGGCTCTTCAGGCAAAGGTCGGTAATCTCGCAAGGGTGTCTATGAGTTGGTGCATCTTGAAGTTTTTCATCCGCTTCCATCTGCTGCTGCCCTGATTGGGCGACTGGTGCCGGTGGAGGGAGGAGAAGGACTGGTTCGGATCGTCGTAGTGGTCGGTCTCTGAGCTGTTACACGAGCTGTTGGGTTGGGATCCGAAAAAGGCGGAGCGGAAGGAGAGCACGGATGGGTTTGCATATCTCCTTAGGGTTGGCTGGGATGGTCTCCGCAGGTTTGGTGTGGATGGGGTAGGCTTGAGGAAGGCGGGCATCGTGACCGGTTGTTTCTTCTCTGCTGAGGCTGAGGTTTGGGTCAGGCTGGGACCGGGCGAGGTAAGGCAGGGGGAGGAGGTCGTTGTAAAGGGATCAAAGAGATCAAGGAGACTGTGATCTGTGAGGCTGTTGAGTGTGATCTGGCTGCTGGAAGAGGAAGCAGGCTGTCATTGATGAGCAAAAAGGGGGGTCCAAGAAGATGTGATTCAGCACCGAGGAAGGCCGGCTGCTTCGGGTCCCCCTATATACGAGTGGTGAGAGGAGCAAGAAGAAGAAGAAGGGAAGGGCTGGGTTGCTTGGGTATACTCGTATCTACGCGAGTATCTTGGGCGGATCAATATGTAATGTATGGGATTGATATGTATGCAAAGCTTTTGCCTCACGCAAATGCCTGCAGCCAAGCCAAGCATCCAAGGTGGCAATGGGCTTCCCAAAGAGAAAGGGGATTGTGAGTGTAGAGGAGATAGGCGCCTGGCTCGGTCCTTCCATCACCACTTTGGAACCGGCCTTGTGTGTGTGTTCGATTGCGTTGGGTGCTTGACATCAAATGGACAAGAAGGGGCAACGGCTGCCTGTTGCTTGCCTGCCTGGCTTGCCTGTTGCATGAATTTTAGTGAGAAGGCCCAGACGCGCTTGTCACATGCGGGCGAACCGAGCGTACGTATGAGTCTGAAGGCAGTCAGTCAGTCAGTCAAGTTGGTGAGAGAATGGTGTGAGTTTGGCAGTTACATATGCAATCTTTTTATCCATGCTTGGCACTTTTGCCAAGAACGTCTCCTTGGCAAAGCTCATCGTTCACCTTCTTGCTTCCCCAATCAATACATACATAATAATCACGAGATCGATGATTGCCTCCCCACCGTTGGGACAGGAAGTAATGGGCCATCCAGTCACTCGTAGAGGAGAGGGCCAAGCTCTTTCGAGGACGCGGTCGCCATCACATCCCACAAAGCAAATGACAAGGATGTATATTTAGTCGCTCGCCCAGCACGCCCTAGATTTTATCACTTCCTGTAGATTGCCTCCCACTTCTTGTTCATCTCTGTCTCTGGCACTCTGCTGGTTCTGCATGTCTGGAACCGGGACAAGATCGCGCCGCTCTCCAAGCAAAACAAAAGAACCAGCATGATGAAACCATTTGCACCCTGAGACAGCGCAAGGAGTCAGACAGAGAGGGAAGGAGGCGGATCGGGGAGTCTCGGCGGAGGGAAATCAAGCACGACGAACCTTGTCAAACGACGTCCTTCTGATTAGATTCGGGAATGAGATTCAACTTGAACAATCAGCCGCAGAGACATCGAAAAGCAATTGCGTGCAATAATCCGACCACGCTGTCCTTTCTTGGCCTCTCTTTCGTCGCTGCTGCTACGCGGTCGCGTGAGCAGCACCTGCTTGCTGAACACCGCTCGGGTAGGGAGGAAGTACCGTGCCCACACTCGAACCATTGCTCGTCTTCGATACCCGAGGGTACCCGCCATCCTCCTCCTGCTCAGCCGGCAGGCTGGACGGGTGCACGTCGCCAAATGATGCCGTGCCCGATGCAGAGGTTCCCAGTCGCACACTTGACCCACGCCTGTACGGAGCCTCCGCACCGTTCTCTCCGTGGCAGCGTTCGTCGACGTCTTCGTTCTGATCCTCAGCTCGGTAATCTGCGACTTGTGTCTGCATGCCTGCCGCGGGAATCAACAAACGAGAGAGCAAGGAATCAGCCTCTCGCTAACCCAAGCTCAAGATTGGAGCACGAGGGAAGGGGGGCATGGAAGAACTCACCGTATTGTTGCGACCCGAGCGACTGCTGAACATGTGCACCCGAAGTTTCCTGTGACCAAGCCATCCGAGGAGGCATCACAAAGTCAACTGCAGCGGGACCAGAAACAGAGACGTTTTGCGAGCCTCCCGAAGCACTATGAGCCTGTCGCGTCCCATACGAAGTCTGGGCATGAGCACCATCGTAGTAGACTTGCCCGGTAGGCGCACCATACGCAACTGCGGTGCCTGTCGGAGGGTGGCTCTGCGCGAGCAAGTCCTGTTGGCCCGAACTGCCCAAGTTGCCCGCCGCCGTCGACTGAGCAGAAACGTCCAGATCAAGCCCGAGTCCAACAAAGGAATTGGCAAAGTGGTTGGTAAAGCCCTTGTTGCTCTCCGAAGCCGAGCCCGAGAGCGAGGTCGCTGCAGTGTGAGGAGTACCCAACGAGCTCGAGGCTGCTGTGTGGACCCCGCCAAGGCTGCTAGGTGTGCCGTTACTGGTCGTGCCACTGTGTCCGCCGCTCACATCCACCGCCTTCGATGACATCGACTCCGTGATCCCGGTGCCAGGCGCCGTCTCGTAAAAAGTTGACCGAGACGGGTTCGCTCCACCCAGATCCCTGGTCGGTTGCGGGAACTCGTACACGCTCCCAGAGGCCTCACTTGTAAACGAGTACGACCCAGTCGGGAACGTAGACGATCCACCTTGCATCGACATCGGTCCGGCTCGGCCACCACCCTGCAACGACATGGGCATCGTGCCCATCTGCTGCACCTG
>LAXH01000052.1:73730-93026 GCA_001006505.1 Tilletia horrida
CACTTGACCGCTGCTAAAAGCCAACTGCTGCTGCTGCTGCTGATGAGAGTGGCTTTGAGAAGGATAAGCAGGTGCTTGCATGCTCGAAGGGTGGAATCGCCATGCGTTGCGTGCCACCACGGTATCGTTGCTGCCGCCTTCCTGGTATGCCGATGATCCATTCAGGTTAGGTCCATATGGGTTATGCGATGAGTACGCAACGTTGCTCATCGATCCTGAAGGGTAGCTCAAGTAGTTCGACGTTTGGTCCGGGAGGATGTATGGACCCGTTGTGACGTTGGGCTGGGAGCTGATGGACATCTGTGGAGGCTGTTCAGGGCCAAGTATGCGGTCGATCGTGTCGGGGCTCATTCGGGAACGAACAGTGTCTGAGGCACTCAGCACGCTTGCAAGGGCTCGCTTGAGCTCGGTGTAGGGCCCACATATGTAGTGCGTCGTTTCCTGGGTCGCTTGACGATCTTGAGTGAAGTCAGAGCATTGGCGCCAGGAAGGCTTGTTGTTTGCATCTCCGTCACGGCCGCTTCGGAAGACCTCCATGAAGAAAGTGGGCGCATGGTTAACCTCGATGGTGAATCGACCGACAGGCTCGTCCAACCCTTCCTCCTGTTCCACCTGGTTGGGGTTGTCAGGTCCCGTGAAGCTCAGTCTCGTTATCGACCGAAGGGGAATGTCGAGTTTGTAGCCGAGACTGTCACTCCGAACGTATGACACAAATGTTTGCAGCTTCAGGGCGAAGAAGATGACCAATGTGGGATTCAGACGTCGCCAGGTTCCAATCGTCAGTGAGAAGGCTGGCAAAGCTTCAGCAGCTGTGGACGGCCAGGAGGAGGAGAGTGTTAGTTCAAGGGAGCAACATGAGACTGAAGCTGTCAGACTCACTCTTGTGCGTAGCTGGGGCCGGGGCAGGAGCTGGAATGGGGAGCTGGATCTGCTTGTTTCTCGCAGCTACACCAGCCAGCGCAAGCTGCGTGATGGGCGATGTGTCTTTCGCATCAGCAAACTCGGCGAGGATCTCAGCATCAGGCTTGGGATCGCCCGTCTTGATCTTGGCACGCTTGTTCTGGAACCTGAGGTGACAAAAGCCAGGAAGAGGGTCAGAGTCATGCACTTGATATCTACAGTCAGTTTTTGCCGGCTCACCAGACTTGAACACTGCGCTCTGGCATGCGGATACGCTTACTCAGCTCTTCTCGAATACGACCAGTCGGGTTGCGGTTTGTCGCAAAGAATTCTTCCAGCGCTTCCAGCTGCTCATTGGTGCACTTGTTCCTCTTCTTCTTTGGCATGCCACGGCTGACCGGATGGGTTTGGCCGCGGTGGACGAGCGCAGTCAGCGAGCCTCGGGGTCGTGAAGAAGGATCGGCAGAGAAGACGAAGATCTCCGACAGATTGATGGATCCGAGCGAGCCTGATCCGCCAGAGGCACCACTCTCGTCACCGCGGTTGTGAGAAGGACTGCCATCGTTCCTGCTGCTGGAAGGAGAGTGAGAGTCTCCATGTGAATCATGAGAGTGATTCGTCTCCATGCTGACGTCGGGGGACTCCATATGGCCGACGGAGCTTGGAGCTGAGGAAAGACTCGAAGATGTAAAGGCGCTCGGTGTAGGACTGCTACGATCGTGCTCGGAATGCTCGTCGATTTCGTCAGATACGTGATTCTCGTCCAAATGGTCAAACCGAAGCGGTGGCTTTGGGCGCAAATGCATAGATCCGATTCTGCGATTTCGGTCTGGCGACATGGGCTTGGATTTCAGGCGGTAAGCTTACTGATTGCAGCAGCGGTGGAAGATTTTGAGCAGAGCGAGACGGCTAGTCAGAAGAGACGGCCTGGGAGATATGCACCGTAAGAGAGTCGCACAGCGGGGCACGGAAACGTTGGTCCGCCTGCGGACGATCGCGAAGATTCGAAGAAATGAATGTCGGAAGTATGTGCTCGAAATAGAAAGTGGAGCGCTTGGGGTTGGCCTGTACTTGTCGAAGTGGCAAGAGAATCGTACAAACCTCTCTGCGAAGAGTTGTGAAGGTGGTTCAGTGATTGGACAAAGAAGCGATGAGGATTCTACGTGCGCCAAAGATGACGTTTGAGAACAAAGCCGCAAGACAGCGAAAATGGGAAATCGTGTTGGTGGATAGTGAACGGAATGAAGATGAGGGAGGAGGAGATGAGGAAAAGGGAACCATATCGTGTCACTCCGCCCAGCTTATGAGGAAGTTCGAGGCCTGCGCGAATGAGTGGAAAAAGGAGACAGCCAAAATGGTTGCTCCCCTTTGCACCGCCTATACGGGCCGCGTGAGACCGAGTCTTGTGAGGCTGCTGCCATCTCATACCTCATCTCATTTCAGAACCCTGCTGCCCAATCCGTTCCGGAGATTGCAGCGAGTCAAAGGAAATGAGATCCTTGTTGCCACCAAAGGGGACAGTCGGGGATGTGTCCGAAGCTGAAGTGGGGACTTGGCATCTAACTCACATGTAGAGTCAGCGTGCGGCACGGCGACGACGGTCTGTATCGGAAGCTTGCACGTCTTCTTGACTTTTTTGAAAGGGGCGCAGGATTCGCCAATTGCTGTCAACGGAGAGAGAAGATGAGACGAAAAGGGGCGTCAAAGGCAACCAAAAACAGCAGCTGTCTTGGAATCTTAAGTACATCGCCGCGTTCTCATGCTCGGAGGCGAAGGTGCTATGAAGTGGCTATGAGTAACCTGATCTGGTTGTGCAATCGACTCAGACAGGACAAGGACGACCTCGCCCGAGATCTGCAGGAAGACCGGGTCGGAGTTCAAGGCCTCACCGTCGCTTCTGTGAGTAAAGAAGATCTGCAGGGAGCGCATGCATCGAGCTCGGACCCCTTCTTCAGTCGCACCCTTGGTCAGGTGTCAAGTGAAGCCAATTTCTGTAGTTCTGATCTTGGTCAGCGCAGGCCTCAACTCTGAGGGTGCAGCGCTCATCGACAGAGAAGGCGGTCCAAGCGGGCGAATTGAGATGAGGCTGCACGATTCCATCGATGACAGGTGCATGTTCGCGCTCGAAGGAGAGATTGCCTCTGTATCTGTCAAGCTCGGAGCACGGACCCCTTCACTCGTTGCTGAAGCAGACGCCGCAAGGAACAAAGGCAAGGAGGAGTTCGTCAGCTTTTGCAGACGGATCAGCAACCATTTCCATGGAAGGATCCGTGCGCTTGGCGCTAGGTAGCAACAGGTGAGCTGAAACCAAGAATGGCACAGGCTCGGTCGATGTCGCCGGGCGATGCAGAAGCAGGAAGATCAGCACTTTGAAACTACAAACTTGACTCACGATGTCCGCATGCTTCGGTGCCCGAGGGGGTATGCTACAGGGGGTGACAGATTACTCATCTTACAAATGTGATACAGGTTCAGAACACTGGAGGTCAAGGCGTCCGCCCCTTGAACCCAGTCCTCAACATCATAGCTGCGCCAGATCAGTCAATGTCGCTGTCGCTGTCTGCGTCGGCCAACTCGCGCTCCTCCCGCGCCAATTCGTCCTCGTCCAGAACGTCTCGAAGCGCTTCAAGCTGAGCCCGTTCCAGATCACGTTGTCGCTCGCTGCTCACCCTGGCACTGTTACGGCTACTTCGACGAAGCGGTGTTGATGAAGGTTGCAACTGAGGTTGTGGTCGCTTCCCATTCGTACGCGGGTTATTCTTCTGTCGCTTTGACGGCCGTCTAGTCGCTGAAGATTCGTCTGTCCTAGTCACTGGCGTCTCATCTGTCCTTCGTGAACTTGAAGAAGCTGCAGAACCCAGCTCATACAGCGAGACGATTTTGCGCTTCGTTGTATTTGCCGGTCCAGATGGTGCTGAGGACGTCGATCGTTCGCTGGGTGGTTCCGCATACTGATCAGACCTGGCAGAGCTGACTTCATCATCGTCTCGGACGAAGCCCCCTTGCGTTTCTTCAGCCTCCATGAAGAAGCCACCGGGGGCAGGTTCATCGTCTGAGAGCAAGAAGCCGCCTCGTGCAGCCTCACCACTTGGAAGGAAGCCGCCGGGTGCCACATCGTCGTCAGACTGCACAGTCGAATTCCCCACAGACGACAGGAAGGATGGCTCCTCATCTTCTGTTCCATCATCTTCATCGTCGAGCTGGCGGAGCTGCCTGACCTCTTTGCCCTTGCCCTTCTTGCCGTTCTTCTTGTCGGCGTCACGACCCATCGCTTTGTTGAAGGCTGCATCTGCAGCGGCAGACGAACCTGGACCGTACTGTTTCTTGATGCGAAGAGAGATCAGGACTGATTTGTAGGCACGCCGCCAATTTCGAATCGCACGTTCGCGAACTTTTCTCCTCTCCTTCTCAGCATTGACACGCTGGGACTCCCAGAAAGCCTGTAAAAGGTCTGATGGTCAGTAAACGCCTACACCTTCTCTGTCTCTTCCTTTACGACCCACATCTAGAAGCGTTTGAGCGTTGAACTGCGCCACAACCACCCCTTCAACCTTAGGGTTGCTCCTGCCTCTCCTGAATTCGAATCCGGTCTGAAGAGATGTCCAGATGTCAGTGGAAATGAAATTGGGCTGTTCCCAGCCGCTTTGACTCACCACAGCGTCGGCGTAGGGGATGTGAAGCTGTTTGGCGACCTTCGCAGCGCCAGCGAATGGAATGTATGCGCCGCCTGGTGGCAGCATGGAATGGACGTACATGTCCACGTTACCAAAGGCGTTGGTCGGGATGTTTCCGTCATCCCCCACGGGAGGGGCAACGTAAACTTCCGTCTGGAACTCCGCAAACAATCCCTCACGTTGTGGCTCCCGGCCTTCTGCGCGCGCCTGTTCCTCAGCACGCTTATTAGCGATTGTGTAGCCCCTTGTCTTTCCCCACTTCAATGGCTCTTCGGTGCTTTCGGACCCGTCCGCACCGCGTCGCAAGACCCGACCGTAGTTGACGTACCACTGGCGGATAGAGTGGACTTCCACAACGTCCTGACGAAGAAAGACATCTTGATTTTCGAAGGTACCGACCCGATTCCGCGGGAATAGTGCCTCATTTCGCTTCAGCTGCGACTCCAACACATAGACTGGATGACCTTTGAAGGCTGCCAAGCTCTTTGGCATGGGCTCCCGTTGTAAGGCTTGGTCCATTTCAGCGTCCTCGAGCGCATCTCGATCCAGCTTTTGTGGACGATGAATCGCATTCGCCACGCGATCCCACCAGTCTCGTCCACCCGTCATTGCGGCGGGGGGTCGAAGTCGTGCAACACGTGAGCGCAAGGACCGCGTGTAGCGCGCAGTCACGTCTCGACAGTAGTTGTCCTCCTCCACTGCTATGACATACACAAGCTTGTTGTTCTTGTCGTGTGGAGCTGGTTCCATGTACCGGTTGCCGGTCGCTTGAAGGTCACCTCGGATCGGATCGACAGTCAGCCATCGCTGGTATGGCTTGCTGAAGACTTCGACCCAAACTGTTGGAGGCGTCTCCAGATTGATTGGCTCTGCAGCTGAGGCGAATGGGGCGTCGTCGTCCGCAACTTGCGTAACAGGCTGCGCCTTGGCTTTTGACTGCTTCCTGAGTTTGTATTTGAACGCATTAGAGCTGGAACTTGTGGTCGAGGGTCCTGAGGCAGACAACGATGCAGAAGGCTTTTTGCGGGAGGTACGGGCCGCTTCAGTCGCGATGCTGGCCAATTTACTGGCTCCTACACTATACGGCGGGACCTGAAGGCTGACTACAAGACGGGCCGGGACACCGATGGCACGACACAGGGCGCAAAATAGCTGGGCCGACGTCTCACGCGAGCCGAGGCGTATCGACGCTGCTTTGATGAGATGCTCGGCAGTGAAGATGGGTTCTGGTGGAGGTAACAAGCGTAGGTATGTGGGTAGAGTAGTATTGCGCGCCGCTTCTTGACCAGGTGGGAAGATGGCAATTTCCATGGGCCATTCCTTGCCCTTGGCCGCGCCTTCCTTTGAGACAGCTTTGCCCTTTCCTTCCTTTCTGTGTCGTTCCTCGCGTTCCTGTGGACTCTCAACAATCCAGCCGTCGATCACCTTCCCCGGCGGTAGCGCACGAGCTTTTACCGGCACGAGAAGCTCTGTCGCCGAGATGGGCTGCCGAATAGCCGCATCATTGACCATGTTGAGGTCTAATCTGAAACGAGTTGCCCACCATGCGAGAAGCTCAGCCATGAAAGCTTCAAACAATCTAACGCGCTCCCTCTGCTCTGAGATCTTCTTGGGATGGATCGACCGCAGCTTGGTAATGAGCGCAGTGGGTACCATTTCGGCCAGGTAGTCCTGAGAATGAGGAACGCAGTGGACGTCAGCTCCACTTCAGAGGGCCACGGCTGCTGCGTCTGGACTAGGTTGGATACTTACCTGCAGCGCTGAATCGTTCAGCAGATTGTTTCTGTGTCGCGCCCAGACGATGAGACAGATGACATGTAGCATGTGAGCTGCCAGCCGGTTGCGACGATCTTGAGGAGTGAGCATGTTGACCGGACGCCGCTTCTTGGCAGCTTCATCTTTCGAGGGTTTCTTGACTGTCTCGACCGAGACAACAACACCGCGATGCTGGCCCTTGCCATCGTAGTATACAGGTACCTTCGCCTTTTCCTTGCCTTTTTGAGCAGACGATGGCCCCGCCTGACTGTGCTGATTGTCTTCCTCAGCATCATCGGTAGCATTTTCGACCTCATCGTAAGCCGCAGCATACGCATCGGCCAGGTCGCTGCCACCGTCCAAGTCGTCCTCGAGATCGAGATCGACGTCTACCTCCTCGAACTCGAGCTCACGTTGATCCTCCTCTTCTTCCATGCTGAGATCGCTGCTGCTTCGCGGTGTAAGCTGGCAGTGATGTGCTGACCTGCTTGATCGCATCTTGGAAGCTCGCTGCGTCATCTTGATGCCGATCCTGGAATTTTTGATCGTTGCGCAACGAATCAAGAACAAAGCTCGGAGCCTTTTCTCCCGGTCGAATTTTCTTCTGCGAGCAACCAACGCTTGCGATCAAGGCACGAGCGAAGGAGCACATGAGGAAGGATGTCAGTCAGTAGCACAGGCACCGGAAGGCAGGTGACTGCAGAGGGCTCCTCCAAGAAAGGTGGCGGCAAGAGAAGGGGCCGCGATGGTGACCAGGAAGATGGACCAGAAACTAGTGGCCCAGTCGCCAAGAAGAGCAAAAAGAATGTTGCAGTCACCACGCCAGCTTTGGAAGACAGCATCGAGGCCAAGGACGCACCAAGTCAGAACAAGATCACACCAGCTGCTACTGTACAAGGCCTCCGCTCAACTTCATTAGATGCTCTACGTATTGTTCTGAACGACTTCCGGTCCTTCACTTCGCTCGCTGCAGGTGAACAGAACGACTTAATACCTCCAACCGATGCTCGGCACGTCTTCGTCACAGCATTCGTCAAGGGCGCCGGCGACGAGAGTCAGCACACTGCCAGACCCATCTTCGAAGCATGGAGCTTTGCGGAACAGGTGAGCTCAACGGCGCAGCTGTTACGAAGCTGACGACGAATACTGAAGCCTCTGCTTTCTTTGTCTGTTCAGAGAGGCGGTCTTTCCCTGATACCAGTCATCCTGAACGTTCTGACCAACGTACTCAGACTGCTTTCCATGCACTCGCCTACTCATCCCCTCGGTGACTCGATTATTCGTCAGCTAATGCCCTCGAACCGGAGCAGTCACACGGATGCCATTCGTTCGGAAGCATCCGAGTCCTACTTCGAGAGAATTCAAGGCTATATTGCGGGCACACAGCGGCCGAACACATCGGGTCATACCAGCAGCACACCCGCAACGAAAGGTGTTGGTCATGATGCTCTCGTCATTGCTTCGCTTCGCATGCTTGCCGAGGTTGTCTCTTTCGCGGGGGGAGCGTGGGCCAAACCCGTTTTCGACAACTTCAATTGGGGGGTGAAATCATTGTCTAAACTTCTGACGACCAGACGGAAGCACTACGGCGCTCACAAGAAGAAAGGATCAAGTGCTTCGCAAACGCAGCAAGCATCGATCGCTAGACCCGATGCCCGAACAGCGTTTATTATCTTTTTCCTTTCCTTCCTCAAACCTCTCTCTGCGGTGCAGGTGACGCCGGACTCAAGATCTCACTCCAAGGCGATTTCGAGCACCAAAGCAGCACTGATATCCCTTTCCGGCAGAGACTTCCACACTCCGCTCCTGAAAGGGCTCGCCGAGGACGCGCCGACCGTGGTCGCATACGTGCTCGATGCGCTCCACGCGGGCCTTCTGTCCGACCCCTCGATTCCTCGAACGAGCAAGCTCAGCTTTTTCAACGAGTGGAACTGTGCGCATCTATTGTCTTTGTATCAAAGACAATGGGAAACTCTGCCCAACATTAATTTCGCCTCAAATCGACTGTCCATCGCAGAAACAGCACCCAAACGTCCTACCGTAGCCGAGCTTGCGCACCATTTCATGCTGAGTTTGTGCACTCACCCCGGTTTTGGTATCTGCTTCAAGGACGATTCTTGGTATCCTCGAAGTCATTATCAGGCGGCAGCTCTAGCTTCCGAAACGGAAGAAGTAGCTGCGCGGCGCACTGACCGCTTCTCAAAGATGGATGGTTCACTTTCGCTTGAGAATGGTCTCTACAACAGAGTGCTCCTCGGCGTGCTCCGACATCTCACTCCAACGCGCTCCTTACCGCATCAAGAGCTTGCATTCCGGATTCTGGAGGCTTGTCCCGAGCTAGTGGGGGCATACCTCAACAAGATCACGTCTACTTCGGCCGGTGTCGTGATCAGCTTGGAGCCACGCGCAAGCTCAAGTGCATACATCACATCCCTTGCATGGCTCAACAAGATCTTCGCTTTGCCGATTCCTTCCTTCGCGTCGAAAGCTGGTCAAGAAACATCTGCTGAGAGCAACCTGCCGTATCGTCCGCAACCACCTCCTCTCAACACAGTTTTGGCTTCTCTTCTTCCGCAGCCTCTTTTGACCAAGGCCGTCTTGATGCGAGCATGCTTTCACTCCGACAGACTGGTTCGTCACCAAGCCTCCGTGCTTCTAGCAACTGTTCTGCTCCGGATCAGTCGCTTCAACGAGGAATGTATGCTGGCAAGCACAGCTTTAGGCGAGGATGTCGACTCCCTTCACCGATCCGAACGCGCAGCGACGCGCACCAGCTCTGCAAAAGAGTCTCCGGATGATACTTTGATTCGCTGTGCATGGGCCCTGCGATGCCGTGAAGTTCAGAGTGAGGCCAGAACTATTCTTCCGGAACTGGACAGCTTCGTTGGCGCCATTCAACTGCAGAGTCAACCGCGTCAACCGGTTTCGCAAGCGGCAGCTACCACGAACAAGAAGGAAGCAGCCGCATCGGATCCTAAATCGGACTCTCTTCTTTTAGAAGCCAATCTCCGCGTTCTGTGGCTATATTTTCTCGCTGTTCCGCTTGCGACATTCGACAGCACGTTTGACGTCGGCAAGCTGCTATTCTCGCGATTCATGTCTGACGTTGCCAGTGGCGGCCAAGTTGGACTGTCAGGGTCTGAAGACG
Source organism: Tilletia horrida (assembly GCA_001006505.1). NCBI lineage: Eukaryota > Fungi > Basidiomycota > Exobasidiomycetes > Tilletiales > Tilletiaceae > Tilletia > Tilletia horrida. The sequence continues at coordinate 83,208 of LAXH01000052.1, forward strand.
GTAATGGCGAGGAGCAAGTAAAGGCCGATCTTGACGCGGAACAACATATCAGACGAACTTGCCAACTTCATGCGCTGCGGATTGTGGCTGCCACGGCTTCTGGATCTCCGAGCGCTGCCACACAATTCGTTCGCAACGCCGTTGGGGGTGCCCTAGCGCATTCCACGGGTACATTTGACCTCTTTGCACGCCCCGCCACGAGTTCCTCCCCGAATGGCGTTGGCGCCAAAGATAATCCATCGGCTCCTGCTGCCGATGGCATGGTCCCGTTCACGGCGAAGACCTACTTCAGTGCTTTGCTTTCCATCGGACTTTCGTCAGCTTCCACAGCCGTACAGAGTGTGTGTCAAGAACTGCTCCAAGAAGCGGCCGCGGACAGTGTGCTGTTTCAACACGATCGACGAGAATGGCCGGTCTGGATGTTGGCTCTTCCGCGGAGTGATCTTATCGGATCAGATTACGGGCCAGAAGCTCAAACCACTCGTCCTGAGCACGGTAGACTTACACACGAACAAGTTGCAGTTCTGAATCTTGTAGACGACAGCTTGCTTCGGACGATGCGAACCCCGTACCGGTACATCGAAGCTTCGAGGCGATGCAGGCTCGAAGGAACGGATGCTCAAGATACTGATTCTGCGGTCACCGACGACGACCTAATGGCCGCATCTCCTCTGCTTCACACCATGGTCGAGCAGTTCTGCATTCGCTCTCGGAAGCGGCTGCTCGACGCGGGTTCAGACTCAGGCACAGAGAGAATCGCGCTGTTGGCGTTTTTCAATCGCCTCCTGGTCCTCCTCGCGGCTCGTGGCTTACCCGTCACGGTCATCCGCAAGCTTCAAAATGAAATCACGGCGGCAGCAACAAGTGCTGAAAGTCAGCCCTCAGCAGCTGTCTCCTGGTTGAGCAAAGTGTTCGAAGCAAACGTGGACGCTTTGCAGCACGGGCCCCACGGCGCAAAACTCCAAAATGGCAGTGCCAAGGGCGCTCGGAAAAAGCAAGCTAACGATGCCTGTGAGTACCTCTCCGCTTTCGTCGTCCGACTGGACCCTACGCCCTGTTCCTATGAAATGGAATGATTACCAAAATATTCAGAATCGCTAAACCGAGCATACGTGCTGTGCGGAGTTATTCATTACAAATGTCTTCAACCACATGACCATTTCATTCCCATTCCCTCGTTATACACAATGCTGGTGACGATGCTGACACCGATCTTGTAATTCCCAGCTCCGCTGCTGTCGAGACTGACCGCAGCACAGAATGTGGCCTCAGTCAGAGACATTCTCAGATCGTCCCCTCGCCCGCTTGGTCGCGAGGAAGCGGCGGCAGTCGGCACCACCATCAAGCGACTGCATTGCGCGGGCTTGGAGTCGGCTGCACAACTTCTGTTTGAGCTGGATCCATCTTCCGAAGCAACCTTGGGTGATCACAAACTGCTCCAAGACTGGCTTTCCGAAACTGAACATGCGGATATGACCTACCTGCCCCTGATTCTGCACGGTCAAGCCTCCACCATCGCACAGCTCATCCGTCCAGAGACGGTCGAATGGCCTGGTGTCTATCTTTTCGGTGCCGTGATCGCAACAAATCGATTACAGTATCGCGGAAGCCAAGGCTCTTCCATCGCCTCGTTTGAAGATGATGCCGCTCTTCTAGAGGCGTGCCTCCAAGGGGGCATCGACCACGACGACCTTCGAGATGTTGTCATCAACGACCACTTGATTTCACAGGTCTCCGAAGATCCAATTGCGCCAGCCAACTCGGCGATCATTTCAGCTCTGGCCACGGTCGCAGAAAGTGGCGATGCAAGGACACAGGCCGTCGTCTCGGCGCTGGGCACACGGGTCGTCCAACAACTCATCAAATCGAACACGCTTCTGGACGTCAATGCCTTGAAGTCCGCAGTGCAGTTGCTGCCTCTCATCGATGACCAAAGCCTCACCGAGTTCGTTGACAAGATATTGAAAGCACTCTTGATCGCCAAGAAAGGATCGAATCCCGTCAACAACTATGTTCTCGCTGCAGTGCATCGTGCCCTCGTCTTCGCCAACAACCATTCTGTTGCTGAAGCAGTGATCCAAAACACTATCGGCTCGGAGGCGCGAGGCAGTGCAAACGACACGATGTCAGCTGCAATGCTGGATCTTGTCGGCTGTGCGATCCTCAGGTTGACCCTTCCTGGCGTGCTGACAACAGTCAAGCCGGGCCACAATCTACACCAAGATTTCGGAAGATATGAATCCATCACACTGCCCAATCTGGATCACGAGCTCATCCAGAGTCTGTCGACCCTCGAAGAGAAGGGATCCTCGTCGTCTGCTTTAGCGTCGGTGTACTGTCATTCGGCTCAGGCTGCGGCGGCCATGATCTCTTGGGCGACGACGCAAGGGCCAGAGACCCTCAAAAATGCGGCCCTTCCCGCTCTCTGCGCCTCCGTCGATGTGGTCAGGCACCAAAATTCCCTCTTCATCGTAGATCAGTGGGCGAACGCCTCGCGTCTACATTCTTTTTTCGCTGAATCAACATTTGCTGATGATACAGACACCAGCTCTTTGGCGGCCGCCACAATGTCGATGCTGATCGATGTTGATCCCCAATTCATCGATCCACTCATCGAAGCCCTCTCCAAGACCACACCTTCCGAGCATCGCAAGGCTTTCAATTACGGTGCAATTTCTCTTTGTACCACCTCGATCCACACCTGGACCTCGTCCAACGCAAAAGCGAAAAAGAGCGGAAAATCAATTTCCGCGGCTGTGCGCCAATTCAGTCAGAAGCTCATTGCGTCCGGATTGCTTTGGATCGTACGGCGCTTCGCTGAGGACGCCGAGGATAGCGCCGCATTCCTACAGATCTTGGCCGCATTCAATGAACTCATCGAATCAATTCTTGGACTGGACATCGAAATTGCAGGTGCCGTTGCCGAGCCTGTTATCGAAGCCGCATTGACTCAAAGGTGGAACGAGCCGGAGCCACTGAGGCTGGTCGAAGCACTTTGCAAGGTCACCAAATCCAATGCCAGCGGAATCAGCAAGGTGGCGGGCAGGCTCACTGCGCTGATGTCAAGCAGTCATCTCCAAATCTCAGCGGACTTTACGACTTCGCCGATCGAAGATGCAAGAACACGCATCACATGCGCCATCGCTGACAGGAGCCTTGAAGCTCTTTCTGCTTTGGTTCGAGTCCTGGTAGTACGATACCGAGGTCGTCTGAATTCGGAAGATGTGCGAATCATGCAACTGCTGCAACGATACGAAGCTGAATACGGCATCAGCGTGCTCGATCTATTTTGGTCCGCCGCAAACTCGGGAGAAGTCGTTACGGCAATGACGAATCCGGGTTTCGACCTTCTCAGCTCCCTGAATCCAGCTACGATTTTGAAGACGGCTACCACTTTTGCGAGATGGCGGCGCTTCGATCATCATCGTCTCCCGAAGGAAGAACAAATAGACCCATCGGTGTTTGACCCTCTTTTCATATTGCTGACCATGAACGTGGCGGTCAGCGACCCAGCTTTCAAGGGGTTGGACATCCTAGCCCTCCTTCGAAGCAATGCGATTGCTGTCGCCCTGTCCGGATTGTCCAGTCGGTGCTCCCAAGTCCGACAGTTTTCTAGCCGTATCCTTGCCAAAGTTCGAGCGCTGACAGAGGTGAGTTGAGAAAGAAGTTTCGTTGTAGTTGGATTGTTTCCTGATCAACTTCATTCCTTTTCAGAGCACGTCTTTCAATGAGAGGGGCAATCTTTTGCTGATCCTGGATGCAGCCAGAAACGTTCTCCACGGAGAAGCGGACATCGCCGCTGAGGCTTTGCCTCTTACGATCACGACGTTCCTTGGGCATGCTCTCCAGGCCCTGGCTAATCCTGCTCACTTCACTTATCCCTTGTTCACTCGATTCCTCCTACAACGTCCCCTTGTCGACCCTGACGATATACCAATGCTTTACAACATGCTCTCGTCCTCTTCGGAACACGCGGTCCGGGAACGCGAGTGGATGCTGCGCTTCTTGCGAGACTGCATGCGGGCAGGCGGTCGTGCGGAGTGGCGAATCTTCAAGAGACGCCATGTGTGGGAGCTGGTCTGCAGCCTCTACACCTCTCAGAGCCGGACTGATTCGAAAAATGGCACGGTCCGGGAGCTGATGCTTGCCATTGCTCGGCTTCCACATGCTTCTCGGGAACTCCTTGGTAGAAAGCACGTGCTGTCTTGGGTCAATGAGGCGATTGCACTCGAGCAAAGGGCGAAGGCGGTTGCCTCTCCTTTCTGGCTGCGCTTCGCATCCGAACTCCTGGCGGGAAAGCAAGTCGACGAAGTGGATCGACTGACGCAAGGCTATTGGACCTCGAGTATCATCTCGATTCTGAACAGTTGCGTGCCTGATGCATCAGCGTCTTTCGGTCAACAGGCGTTACAAGACGCGTGCACGCTCTGTGCACGCATCGCGACCCACTGGCAGAGCAAGGATGTCGTCGTTCTCGTCTCAGTCCGCCTCGCACTCATGCGCATCGTGCATGTGCTGATCGGACACGCATCCAAGCTCACCGCAGAGGGGACCTCAGTTGTCCCGATTACCAAGATTCATCTCGCGATCATCCGCATGCTCTTCCAGATCGTCTTGAGCCTCAAGAGCTCTGACAGCGACTCCACTCCGGCCACGGGACAAAAGGAGCTTGCGCGTCTGTTCCCAGCAGTGCTTCGACTCGCATTAGCCGTCCAACTTCCAGAGGCACGCAGCCTCGCGCTTCAACACCTGTCGAACACCTCCCCATGATGCTATACACCCACACACCTGCAACTTTGTACCATCAGAAGAGATAAATGCTTTGTCACCCGTCAAATACAGCAAAGATTCGTAAATGCTCCGAGAAGGCATTGGACTTGAATGGTCACAGAGGGTGGTAGAACTATGAAGTGCTTGAATCATGACTTGCGCTTCTCTTTGCGCTCCTTGCGCTTTTTCCCGATGATGTTGCCAACGACCTTGCCGCTCTTCTCCTTCTGCTTCACGCCCTCGCTCGCCTTGCGATTCGCCGTCCCCATCGCCCGGTCTGCTTTTGCATTGCTAGCGCTTGACGAGGACTGCGGTTTGAATGTCGCCTTGGTCTTTTGGTTCCAGTTCTCGCGCCGTTGCGGTTTGTTGTTTCGGTCGTCTCGGCCTCGACGGTCGCGACTGTCTTCTCGGCCGTTTCTAGACCTCTGATCAGACTGCACAGCACACAACACAGTTCAGCCTTGAAAATGAGCATGGTGAAGATACCCATCCATCTCTGAGCACTTACGGATCTTCGATCGCCAGAAGATGAGGCCTGGTCGCGCCCGCCAGGTGCGTCCCTGGGACCAGATCGCACCGCAGTGAAACGATCCCGGCGTTTCTTGGTGACGACCGCATTCTCAATGGAAAACTCGATCGCAATCGTCCCGCCTCCCCGCTCCGCCTTGTCCACGACGCCAGCCTTGAGATCCTTGACCTTGTTCTCGAGCCGCGAGATGCGCGTGGCCCTGTCCTCCTCGGTCAAACCTCCATCTTTGCCCTCCTTGCCAGCAGTCTTCTTATCCTTCTTCAGCGTCTCAATCGTACGCTCCAGCTCTTCGCACCACCACTCGCGCATCAAGTTGCCCGCCTCCTTGCGCGCATTTGCCCACCGGACTACACGGAGGGCGTCCTGGAAGGAGCGCATCTCGAGGAATCCGTAGCCCCGGGAACGACCTTCGCCGGTTAACGGGTCGATTCGATCGGTTTGCCTGACCACCTTGGCCTGGATCACAGCCGTGGGCCGTTCAATCTGCTTGCGCGCCTTTCGACTGGGACCGGCGCCATTGTCGCCTGCGGCAGCTGCAAGGTTCAGCGTCGGACTCTTGGTGTTGTCCGCAAGTTCGTCTTCGTCCAGAGTGGGCCGGGAGCCTTCCTTGACTTCGGCCTTGAATGACTTGACCGCGTGAATGGCGAGGCGCTTGAGCGTCTTACTCGTGACGAACAGAGGCAATTGTCTTACACTCAGGCGAGTCTTGGAGACAAACAGTGAGGGATTGCGTTCCAGCTGGCTCTTCCGTCGACCAAATTCGTCCAGACGGCGCTCCTTGTCCTTGTCCGAGATGGAGGTCAGACAGGTGCCAGTGAGCGAGGCGTTGGGTAGTGGTACGCCCTCACGCATCAAGTACGTATTTCGCTTGTCTGCCTTTTGACGATCTTTGAGCGCGGCCGAGCCGAGTTTGTCGGCCGTTGCGCGCTCGACTGCGGGCACGACTGAAAGCAGACGTCCGTGTAGTGTCAGGGTCGAAGCAAGAGGGGCGGAGGGATCGGCAGTCAATACAGACTGGACGCCTTGAGGGAGTAGGCTCGAGGACGAGGCGGAGAGAGAAAAGGGATTGGGACGGGAGGAAGATGAAGATGCAGAGATTGCGTTGGCGCCGGTTCCTCCAACACCCCCCTCCACGCGTCGAGCAGCTTCGAGGACTCGATCAGCATCAGCTTTGTTCCAGAAACAGACGAAGCCAGTGCCTCTGCTCCGGCCGGTTGCCTTGTCAACAGTGATCTTCGCGTATCTGAGAGCACCAAAGCGGGCGAAGAGGCTGCGGAAATCGGCCTCAGAGGTCGTGAAAGAGAGGTTGCGAATGAAGAGTGTGGTGCCTTCGGAAGGGGTCGGTAATGCTGGTTTTTGAGTGGGAGCTGTCTCAGCTTCGTCGTCATCGTCCTGATCGTCATCGTCCTGATCGTCATCGTCCTGATCGTCTTCATCCTCCTCGTCCTCGTCCTCTTCGCTGTCATCTGTGCCGTCGCTGTCGTCATTGTCGTCCAGCTCGGCATCGTCATCATCGTCATCGCCATCATTTGCTTCGATCCCTTCGTCGTCGCTTTTCTCCTCCTCCACCGCAGCTTGTTCTGCTGTGTCGACTTTGGCGCGCTTGTCTTTGGGCAGTGGTCTTGGTGCCTTTTCCTTGACCGCTGAAGCAGAGTCATCCCTCTTGCGCTTGCGTTCCTTGAGGGACTCTCTTTGTTTGGCGACCTCGATGCGGATCGATTTTGCCTGCTTGGCACCGCCCTGCATCTTGGCACCTTGGAGCGTCTTTATTGCTGTCTGCGCATCTTCTGGCAGAGCAAAAGTGACATAGCCGATGCCCTTGGAGAAGCGGGTGACTGGGTCTGTGACGACAAAGGCTCTTCGAAGAGGCCCGACGGAGGAGAAGAAGGTCTCTAGGTCAGTCGAAGTTGCTTCGAAGGGCAGCTTGGTGACGAAGAGGGTTGTGCCCTGAGCCGCATCGGCTTTGGCCTTGCCCTTCTCTGCTGCAGTCGCCATCTGGTCGAGCTAGAGGGGAATGGAAGGCTGTTCTGTACTACTGTGTGCTGCCAGGAAGCACTTGGCCTGACATTTCTTGAGGCAGAGCTCGAAATTTTTGGGAAAGACTTCGGAATTCACGGCAACACACACATAATTTCGCAGACTCTGCAACGCTGAGACTCTCCAAGGTCTCAGCGTCTTGATCATTATTCAGCGGACACCTTCTGATTGCAGCAAGGCTTTGGCCAGCATCGTCGCTCACGACTGACAGCATCGCCGTCGACCTCACGCTGAAGGGCAACAGTAGCAACAGCGGCAGAGCGGACGAAGGAGGATGTTTTCACTCGCAACAAGACGCACGGCGCTCTTCGCGTCTGCTCGATCATGCGCTGCCCCCGCCGCCGTCGCAGGTAGCAGCAGCAGTAGCAGCAACAACATCCAACACTTCCGACGCGCAAACCTAGCCACAGAAGCCTCGACATCGGCAAGCACAGATGCGCAGGCCAAGGGCAGGGCCGGCATCTCGCCCGCTGCACACACTCATACCGTCGAGGATCTGCACGAATCGACGGCACAGGAGATTCTGCAACAAGGTGGCACGCGCAAACAGGCTGCCCTCCGTCATTTCACCGTCAACTTTGGGCCCCAACATCCTGCCGCCCACGGTGTGCTCCGACTCATCCTCGAACTCAACGGCGAAGAGATTCTCCGGACGGACCCACACGTCGGTCTGCTCCACCGCGGCACGGAGAAGCTGATCGAGTACAAGAACTACACCCAGGCGCTCCCTTACTTTGACCGACTCGACTATGTGAGCATGATGACCAACGAGCTGTGCTACTCGCGCGCCGTCGAGAAGCTGCTCAACATCGAGGTGCCCGAGCGCGCCAAGTGGATCCGCACCATGTTTGGCGAGATTACCCGGATCCTGAACCACTGCATGGCCGTGCTCTCGCACGTCATGGATGTGGGCGGCTTGACTCCGTTCCTGTGGGCGTTTGAGGAGCGCGAGAAGTTGATGGAGTTCTACGAGCGAGTCTCGGGTGCCCGACTGCATGCGGCCTATGTGCGACCGGGCGGAGTGGCCTTTGACCTGCCCCACGGCCTGCTGGACGACATCCACAAGTGGGCGACCCAGTTTGGCTCCCGAATCGACGAGATTGAGGAGGTCGTCACTGGCAACCGTATCTGGAAGGGGCGCACGATTGGAATCGGCAAGGTCACGGCTCAACAGGCTCTTGACTACGGTTTCTCTGGTGTGATGCTGCGTGGCTCGGGAGTGGCCTGGGACATCCGCAAGGTGGCCCCGTACGATGCCTACGACCAAGTCGAGTTTGATGTGCCCGTCGGCAAGAACGGCGACTGCTACGACCGCTACCTGTGCCGAATCGAGGAGTTCAGACAGTCGCTCCGCATCATTGAGCAATGTCTCAATAAGATGCCCGCTGGCCAGATCAAGGTCGATGACCACAAGTTGGTGCCCCCGCCACGTGCGAACATGAAGGAGTCGATGGAGTCCTTGATCCACCACTTCCTGTTGTTCTCGAAGGGATACAGTGTCCCACCGGGTGAGACGTACTCTGCCATCGAGGCACCCAAGGGTGAGATGGGTGTCTACCTCGTCTCCGACGGCACCAACAAGCCGTGAGTACTGTGATGAGCGTCAAACGCTGAGTCGACGGAGACGCGGAGAGAGCGCATGTAGCTGACAAGCTCCACCTCCACTCCTGACATCTGAACCGTTCTGATCCTTAGATACCGATGCAAGATCCGCGCCCCTGGATTTGCCCACTTGGCTGGCGCTGACTTTATGATGCGCGGACACTGTGAGTGTGGCTGTGGTGCCATGATTCTTATGACTTCCATTTCTCTTCGGTACTGATTGTGGGTATCTTTCGCAATCTTTGCAGTCATCCCCGACTGTGTTGCTGTGATTGGTACTATGGTGAGAGCATCCTTAGTCCTGAGGTTTCCCTCTCTTGCTCGTGTCTCACTGATGATTTTCTTGTCTCTCTATATCAGGACTTGGTGTTCGGCGAGGTCGACCGGTGATGGTGAGGAGGTGTCTGATCTGCCTGTTGTGCTTCCAAAGATACAAGTGTTGTCCTATCCATCATGATGCAATCTTCATTCCTTTTCCCAAATTCCTAGAGACTGCTGCGCAGTACAGGGAGTTCCACCGCCGGCGCTGTCCTTGCGAGGATCAATCCAGGAGGTGCGTAGTGGAGAGTCGTACTGTGGTTCTGCCGTGCGGGAGATGGATTGGGAGAACGCAAGGATGAGGATTGACTTGGGTGACTGGATGACTCTTCGGAAGGCAAGTCCCGAGACTGGCGGCGTTAAACAGGAGTGTTTGTGCGAGGTTTATCCTTCTTGCCCTGGATCGATTCTTAGTTTCCGAATGGATTGCGCAGTCTGAGCTCGATCTAGTGCAGGAGATGCTAACATAACTTGTCCCCTCCCTTCCTATCCATCTACTGCATGTACAAGTACGAGGTGGAGCGCAAAAGTCTTCGAACAAAATATTTTGCTCCATACGTTTA
>LAXH01000053.1:5311-19387 GCA_001006505.1 Tilletia horrida
TTCCCTGGAATACAACTTCTCCCGTTCCGCAATGCTGGAAGAGCCAACATGTGGCGCTCGGTATAGACGGACAAGGAAACCAAGATGGGTCAGCGATAGACGGGAAAAGGACATTAGAAGCTAGATCCAGCCGGCGTGAGACAAGCCTTTGGGAGCAGTGGGAAGAACGCACGGGAACCGGCCAGGACCAATATTCACATTCCGCGCGAGCAATGTAGACAGCAGCACCACGACTGCGCTGAGGGGACCAGAAGGGCATGATCTGTGCGGAGAGCCGAAACAGTTCCCAAGCTAGAGAGAGCACATCCCAATTCATGTCAGATGACACTTGAGAAAGAGTGATGCAGCGTGGGCTTTGGTGCGCTGCAGAATAGAAGTTTGTGGACGACATCGAGTGGCGGAATGAACTCTAGGCCCGAATCCATTGTCTGTCCTCATCCGGTCTGCAGATGTGGGCCAAGGAAGTGATGTCGGAGATCAAGAGCAAGAGCCAGGGAAAGCTAGGCTGGAGCGTGAGCTGTATCGGACCGAGTGAGTACGGGTTGGAGAGCCGACAGTTGTGAGTTGTGATCCGCCTGCCGATCACTCGTCATCGATCAAGAGAATTCTGCCAGACGCGTCTTTGGTTGTTCCTTACAGACGGTTCAGCTCCCTCTCCCTCTGGGCTTACAACGGCCCATCGATGTGCATACGAAGTATTACCTGTCCAGGTCTGGGCTTTGGTATTGTAGTAAGAAGAGGGTGAGCGTCTTGGCTGAGGTTGTTTTGGAGTTTGGACGTTGAGACTGCGAAACCGGTCGGCATCCATCCCAATGCGGACCTCGAAACAAACAAAACCGTCCCACCCACCCAGCTCTTGCAGCCAGACCCCCCACTCAAGCTCGGCCAAAGCTGCTCTGCCCGAGTGGAGGCGGACATACGACGTGGCTATGATCGGCAAATGCAACTTCCACTCCACTTGTAGATGTGTACAAAGTCAAAGCCAGGTCAGAGTCCCTGAGACGATGCCGATGGGATCGGGTCGGTGGAAGCGTGGGAACAATTCATCTCCAGGAAGTCGCCGTGTCGGTCTGGCGAGAAGCAGATCTAAAGTCGCTTCTCATGGCCGACCTGTGCGCGCAGGCCATCTACACAGCAAGGGTTGAGTCCTCTCAACCTTGGTCAGATGCACAGACTGGAGTGCTCCCTGTTCTCTGAGGAGGTGTTGAGCAGCACATCGCGTTCCATAAGCCTGACCTGTTGATCTGCGACGAGATCACATCGTGAGTGCAAGGAGACTTGTTGCCTGCCATCGTCGAGGCAAGAGTCGTAGCCAAGGTCAATCTCACCACTCATCCTTCAAGATTAGCTCCCCAACCTCCAAGATGTCGAGGGCAAGCAGTTGGAGCTTGTTGTGGGAGGGGGTCCCCAGATGAGATTGGGACCACGTGGCAAACCTCCACACTGGTTGAGCAATCAATCAATCTCCACCGACGAGTAACGACTTGCAGCGGCATCAACTTGATCTCATCATCAGCACTCCGTCAAAGAGACGGGTGAAGGCCACCTCGACCACGCAGTCACACTCAGGAGAGGAAAAGATCGTCGCGAAAAGGGATCAAGGTGCGGAATTGCAGTCGAATTCGAGCTCAGACAAACGCATCACACACCATGTTGGCATCAACAGCAAGACCGACAGTCGCTCGGCATTCAGCCGTCCTGTCTTCGTGGACCACAGCTTCGACCTCTTCCCCAACCGCGTCCATTCTGGCCAACGCCAGAGCTTCTTCGTCCTCCTCGCCGGCCTCGTCCGCGTCCTCATCAGCAAACCACCAACAGGCACAGATCTCAGCATCACCACCTGTCTCGGCGTCTCAGCCAACCTCGTCCCAATCACCAAGACATGCAGGCCCCACCGTAGCCTTGACGCCAGGCACCGTCGCACATTCCATGCCAAATCCGAACAAGCAGGCGGGACCCGGCGCCTCGGCCCTTCACAGTCCATCCCAGGCTGCCCAAACATTCACATCCAGAGCGGTAGCATCGCCGCAAATCACCAAGCCTTCGATCAAACTCTCCATCAGCCAACAGAGTCGATGGCTACGAGCATCTCCCTCAACCCGCTCCTCCAACTCTGCCACCACAGACGAGCAGAAACCTGATTCATCGAGCTCTCCAGCTCCGCAATCTTCCCTCTTCAACAGCATTTCAGGCGACGGTCAGGACGATGGCGACCAGGCTTGGGCATTTGGGGGCGGCTCGTCTTCCCGTGGCGGTCCCATCCAAGAGACTGCTTCTGGCTCTCGCACCTCGGACCTCTATCGCTCTCGATCAGGATCCAGCGAGCCCGTCATTGTCGGTTCGGCCGGGAAAGGTGCCATCTCTGGCTACGGACGCCGACCTCGACCCGATGGGCTCGAGTTCAGGAGCGGCACGGGAGCTGGCAATGATTACGTGAGCCATCGAAAGGACAGCGACAGGCCGTCTCCATCTGCGAGCTGGAACAGCGGTGCTGGCAGCAGCAGGACGGGACGAACAGATTATCAGTCGGCGCAGTCAATATGGCAGATCAACTTTGGCTCGGGCGCGGGCAAGCCTCCTCAAGAGACACAGAGTAGAAGTGCGAGACGGGCGGAGGAGGATGAGAAGATTGCAAGAACATATGTTCACAATGTGAGTTTCCTTTTTGTTCCGCCGCTTCGGTGGAGCCGCCCGGAAAAGTTACATGGAGGCTGATATTCAATGTATCCGCCCTCAGTATGCGCCAAGCACACGTTCGGATCGCCCACTGGCACAGCATACCTATTTTAGCGGCAAGGGCCCTCAGAACAGTCCGGCATTAGCCTTTCCTCCCAACAGAGACGACCTCGTCCATCAGGCTCAAGCCGACCACGAACATCAGCAACGCCAAGCGGCACAGATTGTTCCTCCTGTCACCTCGCATCCATCTCCGCTCGATGGAGCTCACACCGGAGTGATCGGCGACGGCGCTCCGCTATCCGCGTCCCGGCATCCGCTCCTCCTTCCCAAACCCACAGCTCTGATCTTGCCGGGCCAGGGATCGCAGTACGTCGGCATGTCAAAGGACCTGTATCGCAACTTCCGAGCCGCGCGGACCATCTGGTGCGATGCCGAAGAAGCCCTGATGGCCAGCGCAGACTCATACCTGCGCGAGTTTGACTCGAAGCGGGATGTGGGCGTCGACTTTGGCTGGGTGTCGGGCGTGGGCGGAGAGGGCCGGTCAGGCTCCCGTCGAGATTTCGAAGAGGCGCTGGAGATGAGCAGGAAGTGGGACCCCAGACTTGGATTTGGCGCGACGGGAACAGCGATCACGCGGCGGAGACGGGGCTACCTCCGCGATCTCGTGTTTTCCGGCGATCAGCTCGAGCTGACAAAGGCGGAGAATGCATCGGTCAGCATATTCACCTGCTCGATGGCCTTCTTGGCAACACTCAAGCGGGAGTTTGACATTGATCTGATCAAGGCGCATGTTGCATTCGCGTCTGGTCATGGAACTTCGGGAACGTACTCCGCGTTGTGCGCTTCGGGCGTGTTGCAGCTGACGGACGCGGTTCGATTCTTGAGACACCGAGGTCTTGTCTCTGGCAAGTTCCTGAGCGAAGACCCCCGTCTCTTCCCAAATGGATGCGATCGGCCGGGAAGCGTGTTTCAAACGTGGGCGTTTGCGAATGCAAGTTCTCATCAGTCGTCGGAGCTTGCCGAGGACGAGTTCGAACAGCAGAGCGCACACCGCCCGCACTGGAAGCGAACGATCATGTGCGGCGTCGTCGTCCGACCAGGCCAGCTGCAGCGCCTGATTCGAGAAGTCAAGCTCATCAAGGAAAGCATTGAGAAGGGCAATGTGTACGGGATCGAGAAGGACGAGTTTGTCGATATTGCAAACTACAACGGCGAGCGACAGATTGTATTGGGCGGCACCAAGATTGCGGTCGACTACACCTGCGAACGGCTGCGGTCCAAGGGCCTCGGCGCTCGCGCAGTCAACTTGCCCACCTCGGGTCCATACCATACCGCCATGATGAAGGGCGCGCAGGAGCTGCTTCTATCTGCAATCAATGCGCTCCCGCTTCGCCCACCGGCGCTGCTCAACCTGCCGAAGGAAGGCGAACCGGCACCACAGTGGACACCTCGAATGGCCACGCCGCCTCCCCCCGGCACACCCGCGCTCCGCGTCATCTCGTCCATGGACCCTGCGGGGCCTCCGCTAGACAAGCCGTCGCTCATCCGCGCCGAGCTGCGTCGGACAATGGCGAGCCCGGTGCAATGGCAGGGCAGCGTGCGTCGCTTGATCGAGCAAGAGGGTGTGCGCCGGTTCGTGTGTGTGGGCCCTGGTCGTGCATGTGCGCACCTGCTGAGTCGCGAATTGGCCGAGTACGAGCGCGCGCATCCGATCCCGCCTCCGCCACCGTCCCACTTGGCTGCGGCGGGCAGTGGTAACAGCGAGCTGGAGCAGGAGCAGGAGCAGAAGCAGCAAGTGGGCGGATGGGGCTTCGAGGTGTGGAGCATCGCGACGGTGGAGGATGTGGAGCTGCTTGGCGAGCTGTTGACAAACCTGAACCCTCTGGAGACGCGTGGGTTGAGCAGGCTTTCGGTGTCGCGTCCGGTTCATGGCAGCGACCTGTACACGCATGAGGAGATGATGGAGATCTGATTCGATTCTCGGGATGCGGCTCGGCTCGGCTCTTCACGAACCCTGAGCGACTGGAGCTTGCCGTCTTTCCCTTTCCAACTATCAAAACTTTCCGCGTACAAAGTTGAGCCTGGCCTTGCAATTGTCTTCTTCCACAGCATGTACAGAAAATGTGTAACCAAAAATCTTTGCCATCCAAAAGGCTAATGCGAGACTTGTTGTGTTCTGACCAGACTTTGGACCCTGCTGCCCACTCTGCTCGTCGCCCGATCATCGCGAGACGGAAGCGGCCACCTGAACAAACTTGGTCTGATCCCTGCTCGCCACTCTCTTGGCTCCAATCTCATCGTCTGTGAGGGACCGGACTACTCTGGCAGGGTTCCCCACGGCGATGGAGAAAGGTGGAATGTCCTTGGTGACCACGGCACCGGCGCCAATCGTGCACCCTTCGCCGATGTTTACACCTGCCATCACCAAGACTCCGCCGCCGAACCAGACGTCGTTGCCGACAGTGATGGGCAGTGCGCGCTCGAGGGTTGTATCACGCTCGACGAGAGATACCGAGTGCGTCGCGGCGTATCTGCCAAGACGAGAGAGGAGGTCAGATCCACTTTGCGAAAGGCTTGTTCTGAAGGACGACCTCTAGTCCATGAGCTGAATATGAGCCTCACAATTGGCAGTTGGGGCCGAACAGGACGCCGTTTCCGATCCGAATCTCAGCACAGTCCAGCAGGACGAGTCCAAAGTTGGCTGTGATCCAGGTCGTGGTTCGTGAAATGGGGAAGTGAGCGGTGTGTGATATAATGACATCTGAGCCTTCCCGCGATGTACTCACCGTACCAGGAAGCGCCCTTCTCCCATTTGACGTTGGTGCCGTAGCTGGAAAAGCACATCGATCATCATCAGAAGGCCCCAGGCGGCAAGGTGAGAGAGAGTTACTCACTCGACCTGGAGCGGGGGCTCAATGATCGGCATCGGACTCGTCTCGTCCTCAATGCCAAACAACTGACGAAGGTATCCACTCCGTTCCTTTCCCGAAAAGTCAAAAGTGGCCAAGCTCTCGATGGTGGCGTCCTCGGGCGGGTCGTCGGGGTTGGCGGGAGAGGTGTTGAACTTGTTGACGATCCGGCGAGCTCTGAGTCGGGCTCGGACCAAGGCTGGATCCAATGCATTGTATGCGACCCCGTTCAGCATCTTGTCAGTCTCGGTCAGCGAGGAGCCGCGCTCTGCGAACTCCTTGTCGATCTTGGCAAACTTGGCGGCTGCCATGGTAGGAATTCTGCTGAGCAAGAAGGAAACGTGGAACTGGAATGGATGGGTTGTGCAGACGTCTGCGGGACGAACACGCTTCCTCCTTTTATATTCGGGTGAGGAGACTCGGTACTCAGATGAGAATGCTCCAAGTCATCCGCGGAACGGCTAATCGTGGTCTTGGCACAAGGTCAAGTCGACCGCCCCCTTGCAGATGACGTGGAAGCTGGCTGTCGTTGCGTCTGGGAAATTCTCGACGCAGTGGGTTCATGGCTCACCGGCAACGGCAAAGATGCCGACCCCTGCTCAGTCGTTCAGACAGCAAGCTTAGCACAGCTCAAGCGATGACTCAAACCTTGAGCTGGACTGTCACTGCTGTGCACCTACTAAAGCATGAACCCACGTGCATACAGGTAGGCCGAGATAAGACCGAAAACTGAGAGCACGCCTCCATGGCTGTATTCAAGCCAAGAACCAAGCATCTAGGCTCAGAGTGACCCTTTGAGCCAGTAATCCATCAGCTCTAAGTAAGAAACACATCCAGCATGGCAGCCGATGAGTCAGCGCCGACCTGCTTCCTGCTCCTTGAGAAGGCACCAATGCTGTATGCTCAGGATGGAGGTGGTGGATCGAGCTTTCCCTTTGTTCCTGGGGCGGCGGATAAACTCAAAAGAATTTTGTCCGCCTCTCTTCTTGAGCACGACGTTGACGAGGTCGTTCATGACGAGGGAGAGAGTCTGCCGCGATGGACGGAGGACAAGCAGACGAGATTTCTGTGCTCAGCCTGGTGCGAGAACGAAAAACGACAGAGACGAGGCCGAGGGTAGCTCGAGTCGAGTCCGGCAAAAAGTCACAATTCCAGCTCAAGAGAGAGGCTGAGCGATTAAAACTGCAGCAGGAAACAGCAGAGGACGATGTTGTGTCGCAGACGGGACAGTCGATAGCTCCACTCATATCTGCGGAAGATGCCGATGATGTCTGGCTGGATACCAATGGCGCGCCGCTGTCCGCATTCAAAAAGGCTGCCTTACAGCGAAGAGGTCAAGGCCCACCCGGTGGCACTGCACGCAACCCTGCGTCTTCGAGCTCGAGAGCTTCTGCACGCGCATCGCATCAGGACACAGTACCACCGTCCACTTCTGCTCCAGATGACATCGAAAGCATCTCAAGAGAGAATGAAGCAAAAGTCGCAGCCATGTCGCCCGAACAAATTCAAAGGGAGGTCGAAGAGCTACAGGATCAGATCGGGAGCAATCTGCTCGAACAGTTCAAACAACTCGCTGCCCTCAAGAGCAGAATTGCATCCGGTCATGCTCAGTCGTCGAGTGCCCCGGCTTCAATACAGTCAACGCCAAGTGCATCGACCGTCGCGAAGAAGTCGGTCAGCTTCAATCTGCCCGAGGAGTCTGATGACCCTCCGAACGATGCCAGCAAATCGATCGTTGCATCGGACGCAGAGCCAACATCCGAGCTCAAATTTCACGAACACGCTAACATGTCCGAGCTGAACGATATTGTCGTAACCCAAGCGGGACATTTACTCCTACCAGACAAAGTTCCATTATCGGAAGCCGATGCAACACGACCTCAATCTCAAGCCGTCGAAGAGACATACACGATTCCGATGCTACTCTCCCTCGCCCAAAGCTCAGCCACGGCACAACGACAACTCGGGCTCACCATTCTCTCCAGAGTGGCAGCTGCAAGCTCTGCGCAGCTGGAAGTCAAGCTCGGGGCGGAACAATACATTCGGCGCATCTTGCGCGTGGCCGCGCTCGCAAGTCGATACACGCTTTCGGCCCAACATCGCAACGAGAGCGCAGTGGCCAGACGGTGCCTGCTGAGCATCCTGACCTACCTGTCACAAGGCACACATCTGAGGCCTACTCAACACCGGACAGAAGCAAGCTCTACAGCAGAGGGCTCGACCTTGGCTGATACTGTTAGCACGACGACGACCGTGGCAGCACCGATTCTGTCAAACAGCCACGGGGATGGAGGACTCCCTGAAGACCTCGAGAGAGATCTTGCCCAAGCACGACCAAACTCTTCCGCAGCCTCCCTGCTCGTATCGGACCTTGTTCACAATGGACTGGTGGAAGCGTTACGGAACGACCTACTCTGGTCCGACCGGATCCTCACCACTTCCAGAGCTGTCAAGACTTCCTCTTTGACCTCGACGTTGTCGGGAAATGACGATCTCGCAGAAGCATTGGAAGCCGTCATCGAGACTGCTATAATCCTCAATATCATTGCTCGGTCTTCCGATCTTCACGCGGAAGCCATCGCCGACGAGGAAAACTCCCACATCCCCGACTCTGGCGCCAGCAAAGCGTCGAAAGATACGATTCTGCAAGTTCTCGTCAAGCACGGCATTCGAAATCGGAGGTGGCCACCGATCGACGACGAGCTGACCCTGTTCAACGTCAGCCCAGAAGTGTTGTCGCTCATCGGTACGATCTGCCATTCTACGCCACGAGCTGCGTTGAAGCTCACTCAGCAGACGAGTATTGCAAACACATTCCTTCGCTTTGTCGCGTTACCTCCCTGGTCCTTGGACGAGCCAGAGGAGAGTCGCCAACAGGACAAGACAACGGCCGGTCTGAATCCTCAGGAAGCGAGCAAGGCTCAGCGATGGTCACTGACAAATTGGCACATCTTCTCGGGAGCACTGAAGGGTTATCTCGGTCTGTCCAAACACAGCCTAGAAGGCTCATTACTCGACGCCTGGTCCCTCTGGCTCGACATCAGCACCTGGATCCAAGCAGCCTCATTCCTGACCTTCCCGTCGTCCTCGCGCGTGTCTTCTCAGAACTCGTTGCAAGTGCAGATACAGACGGTCCAGCTCGAGGCTGTTTCTCGGGTATTACAACTGTTCGGCAGCTGGATCGAACGTGCGGTGGGCAGCGAGGGCGATTTTGAGGACCTCACATGGACAGAAGTCTCGTCGACGAAGGACGTGGCGCTGGGCGTGCTCACAGCGCTGGGCTCGAGCCGCTCTCAACCAGTGGCCGCAACAACGGGGCCTGGGCAAGACGATAGCAGCACAGCCACCACGGCCAAAGACCACATCGGCGAGGCCGGAGCAGCAGCCGCTGATGAGAAGCAGGCGATGCATCTTCAAGTCTTTACCAGTGCTGTCAATCTGCTCCTGACCTGGCTACAGGCAGCAAACGAGACGGCGCGGAACCCAGCACGGGAGACGACAAGGCAGCTCCAGCTTAACACGGATCTACACCTCCTCTTTGAAGCCGTGTTGGACGATGCTAATCGCGCCCTGAAAAGCTTCGCCCTTTCGAACTCGCACAAGAGCGAAGGATCGGTCTCGCTTGGTCAGGCTGCTTTTGATGCTGTTGCTGCGATTCATGAGATGGCTCGTTTTCTCGGCTTGGCACCCACATCATCGCCTGAGACATCGGCTCGCAATCCGGACGATGTCGACAGCTGGCACAGCTTGAGCTCGACGGCCAAGCAGATCATGACTAGGCACAAAGATGTCTATTCGACTTCTGTATGAGTTCCATAGACTGCATCAGGCCTTCATTGCTAAATCACACGTCTTGACCCGCAACAAAACAGAGAAAGGAAAGGGGGAAGATCCGTTCCATCATTTGCTCTGTGTGTGTATATGTAGCCCTCGGATTAGTACAGTGTATGATGACAGAAAGAGGGAAAACATTTCCTTCTATTATGAAGTAGGGACGACCACCCCCCGCTGGGCGTCCCACGCTTTGTAGGTAAGATTAAGTAGTAACGTGTCCCGCGAAGCTCCCAGGCCCTCGAGCGAGTTCAGGCAGCCTCAAACGGACAGCCGCGCCCTGGAGCAATTCGACGTGTCGCAGTTGTTGTCGTCGTTGTCGCTCTCCGTCTTCCTCCTCGTCCGTCTTGTCGTTCTCAGCTTGGCCCTGTGCCTTGGGTGCTACGAGGAGCGATGGCATTTGAGCACCCGGGTTGCCGGCCAGCAGGAAGGTCCAGACGAGGGCAAAGCGTCGATGAGGCCGGAAGGAGGAGGAGGATGGTGGTCCCCTACTTGCGTCCGCACGAGCACCGACATCGCCCATCTGATCCTTGGTATGAGCGTCGGCAGCACCATTTGAAGAGGAGGAAGCAGGTACGAGCGGGACGAGATGGAGTCGGACACAAAAGGGCAAAAAGTATCCATGCGCGTGCCGCAGTCGGATCGGGTTGAGGACCTTGTAAGCAGTGTGAGAATACGTCGTGCTTTCCCAGCTTGGCGGGAGATGCAGCTCTTCGTCAGGACGATCCTCGTTCGGTGGAACATTGGCAGCAGACCCCTTCGGGCGGTCCGTTTCTCCTCCCGTGCCTTCTTTCCCCGGTCCTGGCTCCGTGGAGGCACCCCAAGCACCCGCACGAGCTCCGCCCTCCAGCCCTGCCGCGCGCAGCACATCCTCGACCATCTGATCCGCCAAGATCATATCCTCCACAGCGAGCAAATCGACCAAGCTGACGCCAACCAACGCCTCTCCCTCTCCCTCGTCAGGTGATGATGATGCAGCAGGATATCCACAGATCGCCTCCAGCGTCAACGATCTGCCCTGCTCAGCTGCGCCCCGGCTGCTGCTGCTCGTGGCTAGGATGGGGTAGTCTGGTTCATGTGCACTCGCGAGGACAAAGCATGGGTTTGACGCCACTTGCGGAAAGATCGGTGGAGGCGGGGGGCGGCGCTGCTGACGCGGGACAGCCAATATTGCTCTCTGAGCCTCATTCGACGCAGCCGCGGACGCGCAAGGGCGGCGGGAGGAAGGTGGGCCCATGAATCTCATCGAGGGTGCGAGGACACGGTGATGTCGACTCTGTCCGCCCAATGCAGCAGATACGGCACTGGATGAAGCGCCGGACGAAGGGGAGGAATCTCCATGTAGCCGAAAGGAAGAAATCGCAACAGCAGGAGCAGGGGCAGGAGCAGCGTCCGACCGTCGTACATTTGTCGATCCCGCCTCCTGATCCTCTCCTCGCGTTTCTACCCCTCCCGACACGGCACGCCCGCCGCGTATCAGATGTGTCCGGTCCGGTGCAGGGGAGGAAGAAGCAGCAGAAGAAGAAGAAGAAGAAGAGGGAGCTGGCCCAACTGCTGCACTGCTGCTTCCTCGCATCGCGGCGCCAGAGCTCGGCACATACTCGCTCTCGCTGCTCCACGGACTGTTGCTGCTCGAAGAGGGAGTGCCATTGATAGCGAGTCCACCCGCAGCTGCCGCCGATGCCGATGTGTGCAGATGGGGAAAGAGCATGGTGGGGCGGAAGCGATCCCCGGCGCGTTTCGCCCCTTGATCCTTATCATGGTTTGGCCCAGCAGCACGCTTCTCGTTCCGACCGTTCGCATGTCCGTCGTCTCCTGATGAGGTTGCATTTCCATTCGTGTCCAGCTTGGTTTGTGGCTGGTTGTTGTCATTAGCAAGTTGGCCAAAGGAGCGTTTGTTGCCGTTCCTGACCGTGGCCGGTAGCGAGGATGAGGATGGTCCAGGAGCCGCTTCTGATTCCTCGTCCACTTCCGAGATGTGCGCAGCTGGCAGACCCGTCGCAGGAGCAGCAGCCACAACCACCTTTTCCTTTGTCGGCACCGCAGTCGCAGGAGCGGAGACAGACGCCTGCCTGGTGCTGCTGCTGCTCTGCTGCCCAGCCAACAACTGTGCCCTCGCCCTCTCCGCATCTTTCACCGCCTTGCGATCATGCTCCGACCAGTGGGGCAGCCTCTCGACCGCCGGCGCGCCAGGCACCCACCTCCTCCGAGTCCGCTTCGCCAAACAGCCCACCTGGCGCGCATGTCCGTACAGGTGCGCGGACAGGTTCGAGTAGCGCTTGGGGGGAACGTGGCAGTTTGTCTTGCACGATTTGCACTGCCAGCGCTCAAAGAGGACTTCTTCGGACTCGTCTTGGTGCTCGTCGTCGTGGTTCGAAAATTCGAACGAGTCTGTTGCTGCTGTTGTGGTGTCGTGGAGACGGCGTCGTTTGGGTCCTTTGCGGTGTGCGACGGGGCGCGGGAACAAGCCTCGGAAGTGGAACCATGCCCAGGGCGAGCCGATGGGAGGTCGAGCGATCGAGGTGTTGGACGGGGTGAGGGCGTTGCGCGCTTGGCGGGAGAGCGGGGCTGGTGTGGTCTGAGTGAGGAGCTGGAGGACTTCTTCAGAGGTCAGGGGACCGCGGTAGAAGACGGCTGGGGTTCCTTCCAGGTCGGGGTGGAGAGGGTAATCGAATGTGGGGATGTCTTCCTCCTCGCTGTCGTCGTCGTCGTCGTCGTCATTGAGCTCATCAGCCTGCTGATGCGCACCGTTGTGACTATGCTCCTCGTCGCGCGCATGCTGCTGCTGCTGCTGCCTCCGCGGGCTCGTCTTGAGGAGGGCTGCTGAGGATGGGGCAGAAGAAGGGATGGCCTCTTCTGAGCTGAGCTCGTCGGTGCTGCTGCCGTCGGGATGGACCAGCGCGAGACGAGAGCGCAGATAGCCTGCTTCTCCCTGCTGCCGCGGAGACGACACCACAATCTCCATGGTCAGAGATCCACCTTTTGACCGGGTTCCAAAAAATGGAAGATGGTTGTTGGTCCGAGCTTGGGACTTTCTTCTCGTCGTTGAGCTCGCTGTCGCGTCAACAAGAGGGACCAACACAGCAACACTCAATCGACACGCGTCCAACCCCTTGGCCTGCATTTCACTCGTCACAAGAGCAGCAGAAGCTGTTTCACATTCATTCATTCCCGTGACATTGTGAGAGAAAGGGGGACGGGCGATGACGGGCTCAAAAACGGGGGGTATTCACAGGAGAAGAAGAAGTGTTCCTAGGTGACAATAGATGAACAAAAACGCGCTGATAGCAGAAAATGAGGATGGGGATCTCGCGTAAGTAAGGGGGGGGCGTCTTCTCGGGAGACTGGGTAGCATACATCGTCCACTGGGGGAGGGCAGCGAGCATCGAATGGAATGGAAGAGAGAGAGAGACCCCGATCACAGGACGAGGGCGACACCAGCAAATGCGCCCAGTGCGAGGGTGAGGGGCGCGACCAGATTGAAGCTGGACAGGCTCAGACCTGCCACCGCTGCGCCCTTTCCACCACCACCACCACCCGAGGCAGGGGAGGAGGTGGAGGAAGGTGCGGTGGAGGAGCTGCTGCTGCTGCCAGTCACGGCTTGGCCTGCTGTCTCGGTGACGTCGGAAGGGATGGATCCATCATCAAACGAGGCCGAGCATCCGTTGACGAGTCCGTTCTTGATCGTCGAGTTTGCGCTGTCCTCGGCCGAGATCAGGGGTCCACCAAGCGCGGTTCCATAGACGGCGGAGGAGATGGCGTCTACGCAGTTGGTGCAGAATGCTTGTGGATTGGGCAGAGAGGAGA
This sequence comes from Tilletia horrida, assembly GCA_001006505.1. NCBI lineage: Eukaryota > Fungi > Basidiomycota > Exobasidiomycetes > Tilletiales > Tilletiaceae > Tilletia > Tilletia horrida. Next base: position 18,538 of record LAXH01000053.1, read on the forward strand.
TCAAGGTGTCAGGGTGCTGGACGAGGTCGATGACTTTGGGGATGGAGACGTTGAGGCCAGTCTGGGCCTGGTAGAGGTTGATGGTGTCTACGGCGCAGTAGTTGGACGAGTTGTTCTCCTTGAGACAGGCAATGTTTCTAAGGACGTCGTAGTTGTTGACGATGAGGGAGAGACCGGTGACGATGTTGACCCCTTGGTTGGATGCGCGATCTGCGTCGGTGCATGCCTGGTTGATGGTGTCGTTTGCGCTGGAGAGGGTGGAGGCGGAGCAGACGCCCTTGGGGCAGATGTCGGAGGAGAGGTAGTTTTGGATGGGCTCGGAGAGGGAGTCCGAGTCGGAGAGGGAGGTGAAGGTGCTGAGGGCGGTGGAGAGGCCGAGACAGTCGGAGAGGTCGCCGCTGAGGGCGATGCCTCCGATGCGTCCGATGCAGGCAGAGGAGAGGCCGTTGACGAGGGATCCGAGGGCTCCGAACTGGCGTCTCTCGAGGGCTGCTGCTCGGGAGCTGGTGGCGGCGGCGGCGAGGGCTGCTGCGACGGCGAGGGACGAAGTGGATGCGCGCATGACTACTACTGTCTCTACTACGAAGGGTACTGTGCTTCTGGATGAGGGAGCGAGGCAAGATCAGGAAGAGATGGCGACTGGTGCGAGGAGAGGGAAGGGAATGTAATGAGAGTATGTAGTTGGTGGTGGACCTTTATATCCCAGCTGGCGTTGCTTGTCCCTCGTGTTCTTGTTCCCATGAGATGGGTTGGAATATATAATTGCTCAACTGTACTCCAAAACATGTCTGTGGGGGGGGGGGAATCGGAATTGGAAATGTCTCTCTCTCTCTCTCTCTCTCTCTCTCTC